>JAULJZ010104433.1:8841-33191 GCA_032270985.1 Heliamphora pulchella | reverse complement strand
AGCCATACTCTACACACCAGATTAAATACTATACAGAATATTGGACATCCATGCATATCAAAGAAATGATACACATACACTGCTCATAAAATGAAAAATTAATTTTATTAAAATTAAATACTAAAATTATGATTTTCAGTATACCAACCATAACAGAAGTTTACTGGCAGTTGTGCGCTCGAGCGGCCCCCCGGAGCGCTCGAGCAGACAACTGGGAGAGACCTTATTTTGGCCAAAAACCCAGCACTCAAACTAAATATTTTCCTAAAATACGTGCTGTCTGGGTTCGAAAATTTAATTTGAAATGCAATGTTGTTCACATTGCTCTAAAAGTTCAAAATTCTTTTATGTGGTAATTGGATAGTAGGTGTTCCTAACATATGTCAAGAGATACGTCCTTATTCTCGAGTATTGATTCATACGATGGAGGACTTATCACATTTGGGGATGGAAACTCATCCAAGATTATTAGGAGAAGATCCATTGACTCTCCGAAACCACCCAAATTGGACAATGTCCTTCTTGTAGATGGCTTAAAAGCAAACTTACTCAGCATTAATTAGATATGCGACACACACCATGAAGTTCATTTTGCTAAAACTGAATGTCTGATTTTGGTTAAAAAGGGAAAAACTGTTATTCATGGTGTTCGAATTTCTAATAATTGCTATGAAATTTTGCCTAAAACCGATCAAATATGTCATTCTACTAAAATTGATGAAACAGAAATGTGGCATCATCGTTTGGGACATATCAATTATAAGGATCTTTTCAGGCTTGCAAATTCTGAACTGGTTAAAGGCATTCCAAAGCTGAGTAGCAATACAAAAGTTGTATGTAGACCTTGTCAACTAGGTAAACAAATTAAAGTCTCCCACAAGAAAATAAATCAGTTTGCTACTCAATATCCTCTCCACGTGGATCTTATGGGTCCTACTAGAACAGAGAGTATAGGTGGCAAGAAATATATCTTTCTTACAGTAGATGACTTATCTAGGTTTACTTGGGCGAACTTTTTGCGTGAAAAATTTGACACATTTGTTGTTTTTAAATTCTTATGTCTTAAGTTGAATAATGAACAGAAAGAAAAAAATCAGCACATCACTAAGATCAGATCAAATTATGGTAAGGAATTTGAGAACTCTGAATTCTCAAGCTTTTGTAACGAACAGAGAATCCAACACGAGTTCTCTGCACTTAAAACACCACAACAGAATGGTGTAGTTGAACAAAAAAATAGAGTGGCACAGGAGATGGACAGAGTTATGTTTTATGGTAAAAACCTTCTTCTCAAGTTTTGGACTGAGACCGTAAATACTGCATGCTATGTTATTAATCGTGTGTATTTACGACCTGGTACCAAACAGACTGCTTATGAGTTGTGAAAAAGTAGGAAGCCAAATGTAAAATATTTCAAAACTTTTGGGAGCAAATATTACATTTTAAAAGATCGAGAACAATTGGGTAAATTTAACTTTAGAAGTGATGATAGAATATTCCTTAGCTATTCCATTAACAATAGAGCTTATAGAGTTTACAATTTACGTACTTCTACTATTATGGAATATGTTAATGTTGTTGTTGATGAAACAAGAACTGTTAAAGAGGCAATGACACCGGAAGTAGATCAGTCTAATTCTCAGATACTTGAAGATCCCTTGCAGCCCGCGTCTCTAAGACAAATAGTGGATGAAAGTTCTGAAAGTATGATAATTCTAGAGGAGCAAGCAGTTTTGGAACCTTCCTTACGTGTAAAGTTAAATTATCCACTAGATCTTGTGATTGGAAAGGTAACAAAACCAATGATGACATGCCGACATATGTGTAATAAGGTAAATCAGGTAAGTCATTTGTGTTATGTGTCATTAATGGAGCCAAAAATGTGAAAGAGGCTCTGACTGATGATTGTTGGGTGAATGCTATGCATGAGAAACTTGAACAATTTGTCAGGAATGATGCTTGGGAGTTAGTGCCTAGACCTGAAAGTGTTAATGTAATCAGTACTAAGTGGATTTTCAAAAATAAGTCTGATGAACAAGGGACTGTTGTGAGAAATAAGACTAGACTTGTGGCACAAGGATACACACAAGTAGAAGGAATAGATTTTGACGAAACATTTGCACCTGTGGCTAGGTTAGAATCTATTTGTATTCTTCTTGTTGTCGCACATTTTCTTAATTTCAAATTGTACCAAATGAATGTGAAAAGTGCCTTCTTAAATGGCCAGCTAAAAGAAGTTGCTTATGTTAAACAGCCTAAAGTTTTGAGAATCCACACTATCCCAATCACGTATACAAGCTCAAAAGAGCTTTGTACAGGCTGAAATAAGCCCCCCGAGCATGGTATAAACTTCTTACCACCTTCTTAGTTAATCATGATTTCATCAGAAGAAGTGTGGATAAAACTCTTTTCATCAAAAGGGACAAGAAGGATATCTTGGTCGCACAAATATAAGTTGATGACATTGTATTTGGATCTACTTGTGAATCTCTTGTCCTTTCAATTTTTGAATGCATACAGAATGAATTTTAAATGAGTATGGTAGGTGAACTAAATTTCTTTCTAGATTTACAAATTAAATAGTGTGACGATGGGATTTTTTCATTTCACAATCAAAATATGTTAAAAACCTGGTTAAGAGATTTAAACTAGAATCTACCAAACCCATTCGCACCCCTATGAGTACATCTGTGAAATTGTCAAAAGATGAAAAAGGTAAAAATATTAATCAAACCATGTTCAGAAGTATGATAGGGAGTCTCTTGTACCTCATTGCTAGTAGATCTGATATTGCATTCAATGTAGAAATTTATTCTTATTATCAGTCCAATCCAAAGGAATCCCATTTAACTGTTGTTAAAAGAATTATCCGATATGTGAATTCCACTATTGAGTTAGGTATTTGGTTTTTCAAAGATACTAACTCAAACATTGTAGGTTTTTCTGATGCTGATTGGGCTGGATGTGTAGATGACAGAAAAAGCACATCAGAAGGTTGTTTCTACATTGGCAACCATCTGGTTTCGTGGCATAATAAGTAACAGAATGCAATTTCATTGTCTACTGCCGTGGCTGGGTACATAGCTATTGATAGTTGTTGTACTTAGTTACTATGGATGAAACCAATGCTTTCAGATTATGATCTTGTCCAAGAGTCTGTTATTATCTACTGTGATAATACTAGTGCTATTAACATTTCAAAGAATCCTATTCAACACTCTAAGACTAAGCACATAGACATAATGCATTATTTCATTCGTCAGTTAGTTGAGGATAACATCGTCACTCTTGAATACATTGACACTGAAAGACAATTGGCTGATTTTTTAATAAAACCTCTTGAAGCATTTCGGTTTGAATTTCTTAAGAAATCAATTGGCACTGGCATTTTGATTTTTTAAAAAAATCATTCTAGAAGGACAATCCTGCGTGAAACCTTTTAAAATACTGTATGAAGAATCATTGTTCAAAAACTATGCAAGTTAAAGTTACTGTGAATCTTTGAATTTTTTTTCGCAATATTTACGATGTGTGAGTTAAATATACATGTGACACGTATTGGATTATGGTTGAAAACATATTATTTGATTGACCACTACAATGAAATTCTATTGTTGATGTTGATGTCTATAACCACCCCCATCTGATTATCTCTCCATTGTTCTTCTCTCACTCAGAACTGTATATGCTGTACAATACTTACAGAAATGGTTACCTATACAAACCTTGCATTTTCATTTGTTATAGTGTGAAAGCAGCTGGGTATGCTACTTTTTATCTTACTTGTGGAAATGGCTACCGATCTGAACCATGCTTTTTTGTTCATGATAGTGAATCAGCCGCCATGTATGCAACTGTTCTTTAATGCTATTAGAAATGGCTACCTATACGAACATTACTTTTTTGTTTGTATTAGTGTGAAATCCGCCAACAAATAGCATATCTTTTAAAATATTCAGTTCTTTGTGAGGGGAAACTTCCATATTTCTTCAACAATATACAATGGGGCTTTACTTGGTTTGACTTCAAACTGTATGATTTGACTACCTTCCAGGTGTGCCTATTGTATATTGATCACTCATATTCTAACTATTACACCTGAAAATCCTTTTCAAAGGTTTGAAGTACAACTTATATCAGTTCTCCTAGACAGGGTCTTGTGACTTTATTTTTTCCATGTTTCATGTTTGGATTGCTCTGATTTATATGAATTTGTCAGTTATCATTTTTTTTCTTTTCTTATTTTGTATGGTTTTTTTAATATGTGTTGTACGATGCCTATATCATATATTCCTCTTAAAGTCTTTAATTTGCTTCATCAGGTTTTTTCGGTTAGTTCACCGCTCGCGCGGTCTTCTGTACGCTCGAGCGGGACCAAAAGTTTTATATCTCAGGCTGTATGTGGGCTCGTGCAACCTTTGCATCTTTTTGTCTATGTTCTTCCCCCGCTCAAGCGGCCTTTCCTGCGCTTGAGCGAAGTATAGCCAATGCTTCTTGTTCTTCCCCATTGCTCAAGCAAACCTTACCTTGCTCAAGCGAACTGTCACACATTAGAAAAATAAAAACAAGGCACAAGTGTGGTTTTTTTCATTTTTTTTTCAAAATCTTCCCACATCCCTTGTGGCGTCTCATCTTTGTGGAGTTCGTTGGCTCCAATATCACGTCTCTAATCCTCGATTTTGTCCTCTCTCACTTCTCCACAGTACATTTTTAGAACTTGGAATTTATTGATTTCTTTTTCTCCCATACCTAGGGTTCTGGTTTTTGCTTTTAGCTCCCTTGAACGTGTATGGTTTTGATTTTTTGCATTAGTTGGGGTTGTTGGGCTTGGTTTTCATGAGAATCGAAGTTTTAATTTGTCGTTTTGGGTTAAAACAAACCTAGGGTTTATATCATCTCCATGGTAGGGGTTCTTGTATCTAGATGAACATTAAGGGTTCTTGGTTGGGAATGCTCGTTTGATTACATGTTTGCTTAGATCCCTCTCTATCAAATGAGAATATCAGGGTTGACACTTGGTTTGGGTTTGAATATTTGATCTTTGTTTGTCATCTTTTCATGTTGGGTTTGTTTGACTAAACCCACCCTACGGTTTTGATTCCTGTATCTAGAGAATCTTGGTTGTCCCTCTTGCAAACAAATCTAAGTTTGCCCCTTGTCCTTCTCTAAGAATCCAAACCTTAGGTTTTGTTTGCACATTGATTTATTCAGTCTATTGTTTGAATTATGAATTGACTATTTTTTTCTTGTCCCCTTAAGGCTTTCTATAGTAACATTTTGTGCATTCTGTTATTTGGTTTTGGATATTTGTTTTTCCGGTCATGTCCCTAATGTTACTTTCACTGCTTTGCACTTGATTCATGGATATCCTCTTGGGCACATGTGTTGGGATTGCATTATTATCTTGTAGCTTTTATACTCTTATCTTCGAACTAGCATCATGATTTACTTTCCTAATTCACGTGTCTTGTGTGTTATTATAACAGGATCATGCCTCCCTGCACCAAAAAGACCGTACGTTGGACGCACTTTCGCACCTTATGATCACTCTCGTTTTCACTCCTTAGAAGGGGAAGAGAGGTATCTCAATCTTTTCTCTTCTCGACCTCTTAGGATAGAAAAACATGTTGTGTTGTCTGACTTTGCCAATCTAAAAATCCCTCAGATGTTTGAGACTCCAGGTTGGACAAAATTCCTCCAAGTGGAGGGTGATGTCCATGTCAATCTTGTTCGTGAGTTCTATTCAAACATGTATGATCTTCAGATCAAACCTTTTCAATTCAAATCTTTTGTCCGTGGTCTTACTGTTGTCATAGATCACTATACCCTGTCTGATTATATGGAGTATGATATTCCTTGTGATGTTGATTATCCTCCAATTCCAGCTCATCCTGATTGGTCCTATACTGAGATTGCCTCTACCTTGTGTGGAAAACTCAGGGAATGGGTAGGCGGTTACCTATATCAACATGAGTTAACACCTGCTTTCACTTGTTGAACATTATTGTGAGTGCCAACATATGTCCTAGAGGTCATGTCTCCGATATTAACAAGGTACACGGGTATGAGTTATTTATGATTAGTAGGGAAAAAAATTAACATTGCTAAGCTTTTTCTTCAATTCATGTTGAAAGTTGCCCATGACAACAAGAATGTTGCTCTTCCTTATGGTTATTTCTTGTCCAAATTCATTTGCTCTTTACCTGGTTTTCGTCTTCCGCCTAATCTCACCATTGAGCACATAAATAAGTCCATTAGCACACGCACCTTCTCTCAAAGTGCCGCTCATATTTTCACGCGTGATGATTCTTCTGATTCTGCGGAGGAGGAGGCCAATTCATCTTCTGTTCTGAGTGCTTATACTCCGTCTGCACCTGCGGGGGAGTCTTCCTAGTCCTTTGTTGCTGCTCAACTGGATTCCCATAAGGCTCGTGTGGATAGTCTTTCGCAGCTTATGATATCCCATCTTGATGTGTTGGAGTTACTTCTTCGGGGTTTGCCTTCTGGTGCTGCTCCTTAGTCTCTTCCAAGTGACACAAAGGGGAGTATGAAGGTACAGTATAACAGTATTTTTTGGGTTGACAAGGTTCACCGGTACAGTACAGTTACTATTGGAGATACAATATACTTCCATTGGTTGATACTTTGTTTACAGGGGCAGTAGTTTCGAAAATGGTATGATTGGTTTGTGACAGGTAGTATGTTTTTGGTTGGATACCTTGGTTTCTAATACATTGGTTTATGATCAGTTGATACATTAGATATTTCTGTTTTGGTCATCATTAATTCTTATATCTTTTTGGATACATTGTTATATGGTGGCTTGGATTTTGTTTCTCTAATGGATTATGGGTTCTCTTTGTGGTTGCTTGTTGTTTTGAAGGGATGGGAGTGTTTTTGAAGAACTTGCTTAGTTTATGATCTTTTTGTTAGGCTGTGTATGTTGTGTTCATCTGGAATTGTCAAGGGGGAGATTGTTAAAAAATTAATATAAATTAATTTCTATTTATCTTAAATGGCAAATCCAGGGTGATTAGAAAGTTTATTGGATTAGGAAGTTTATTGGTTTAGAAAGTTTAGTGGTTTAGGATGCTTATAGTTTTAGAAAGGCTTATCTAGAATCCTAAATGGATTTAGATATCCTTGTTTCTTAATTTATCTAATATGGAAGTTCTTCTGAAGAATAAAACTGGTGGTACACATAGACAAGCCGAACGTACAAGCAGTTAAAGCAAGTATTGAAAGAGAGCCTCGGCCACCTGACCACTCGAGCGCCCAAGTGACCGCTCGAGCGGAGCCCAAACGTTTTTATTAAATAAGAGTCCCATCTGTTTGGAGTTTGGAGGATCTATATATAGATCATTAAAGGTGCACGAAACTAACTCTTGACAGAACACAATACTGAGCTTCAAGATCATATCAAGGGTTGGTTTATATGCCAAAAACATCAAAGATCGTTCGAGTGCAAAGCTTAGACAGCGTTCTAAGTTTCGACAGAGAATTCTACCGGAGAAGCTGCTACGAGGACTCGTTGCAGTAGGAATCAAGAGGAGAACGGTGAACGAGGATTCGACATACAAGATTAGGATTAGAAGATTGAGAAATTGATCAAAAGAGTCTGTAAATTGTATTGTAACTGTTCGTGGTTAGTGCTTGTTTCCTAGATTTGGTTGTTCCGTGATTTTTTTTACCAGTTGGGTATTTTCACGTAAAAAATATCTCTGTGTTGTGTGTTTTTTTTGTTGGTTGTGTTTCGTGCTTGTGATTGATTAAATTGCTAAAAATATTATTTTTCAAAATAAGTGAAAATCATATTTTTTCATTGTAAATGGAATGTAGAAATCTACTTGGGAGAAATTCTATGTCTCCATTGCATGAACTGAGAATATGATATTGAGCAATAATAGTGGACCAATAAAATTCAAGATTTCATTATGATTAACAGGTTGGTGGACCATGCCAGTGAACTGAGAATGTGATATTGAACCCTCGCATGAATTAAATATGATAACAGTCGACTATGAATTAAATATGTGTCTCCATTGCATGAACTAAGAATGTGATATTGAAAAACACCATAACAGTCGACTATAGAATCAATGCAATAACAGTGGACCAGTAAAATTCAAGATATCATTATGATTAACAGGTTGGAGGACCACGCCAGTGAATGCGACAAAGTGGAAAATAGTAAAAAATTGATTACACACATCTGTACCCGTGATTGACCTAATATTGAGTAGTGAATATAGACGAAGAAATGATCAGCAAAACGATGTCGATGTCGAGCTCTTCAAGTTCGTCAAATAGAAACGAATTCAGTTTATTCAAGTTCTTCAACGAATGTTTGGTGGCGAATGGTGAATTGAAGTGATTTGATCAGCGAACAATTTTGTATTGCTAATTTACTATGATGGAATCAAGTTCATCAAGTTCTTCCAGTAAACAGTATACTCTGTGGCAAATGCGATTGTTCTCGTGAAGGAGCATCAAACACGATTGAAAAAAATTTCAAAATTCAAACTCAGATACGTTAATGGATGGGTAATCCCACAATTTAAGCAAGATAACAGAGATTCATCTAAATTATACACTTAGATTGGCTCATAGTGGAGTGATATTCTAACTCTCTCATTTATATGTAAGGCAATAACTGACGCTTCTCTCATTTATATATAAGAAAATAACTGACGCTGAAGGAAATTGGAACTGAGAGTATAATTGACCATAAAAAATCAAAGTTTTTAAAATAGGATTTAAGGTAAATGTGAACTTATGAATGAGACTCAACACCATTACATTCCTAAAAGTAGGACCCAATTACAAATAAGTCTTATATATTCTATCTTGGATGAAATGAGTTAAAATTAATACAATACGAAATGTGAAATTTAGAGGGATTAGATTTCTTCACATTTTTCATTACAAATAATTGTTCATTTATTTATTTTTATTTATTTACTTTTGCTTTTAGTGAACCTTTTTTTATCATGAAGTCCAAGTGTCATGCTTTTTCAACTTTTCTCATCAAGAAGAGTCAAGAAATTAAATTTTTTGACTAAAATATAAAAAATAAAAAAACATCAATAAACTCAAATAATTCAAATTTTATATTACATATTTTCATCTTTACTAATTTTTTTTTTAATCTTCTTATCAAATTCTTTTAGTTTTTTGGTTTCTCTCCTCGAGATGACATGAGAAAAAGTAAGAGATTTTAACCAAAGATAAAAAAAGCCCAAAAATAAAAATAATAAAAAATCTTAGAATTTACTTTCACGTTATATTATTATTAAATAATTATATTTTATGATTCAATTATTTATTGCATCCTAACTAGGAGAAAATTTTTGCCAAAGGGCATTTACTTTAGAGGAAGCTTGAAAAAAAATCTTGCTAGAGCGCATTTGCTTCAAAGGAAGCTTAACATAGTGTATAAATGATTTATGTTATATAATTTGTAAACTTTATGCAATCCCTCTTTCCCACCTATTATGTGAAGAATTCTTTCTAAAATCTTAATTCTATCTATTATTATGTTCTCCCTTTGTCCCAATGTATCACATATCGTTGTGCAAAAAAAAAGGGCCCAAAATAATCAGAAACAAACACAATTAGACAGATTTTACGTAGTTCAACAATTTGCATACATCCACGGGTAGCAGAATTCAATATATGAAGAACCATTATAAATCACTCAACTCTCATAATTATTCTCTCTCAATCAACTTACACACATAATAATCTAAGACTAAATTCATATTTATAGGAGATAAAAAAAGAGTCATAAACTAATCCTACTTGTGTTAGTCGAGTTCAAACTAATCAAACAACTACAAATTCACATTCTTCAGAACTCTTTAAAAAATCAAATTTAGTAACCATGGTAGACTAAAAGTCTATACCAACTCAAATTGGATTTGAGGCAAAATTCCCAACACATATGATATACTTTCAACCCGTTAATTCGCATAAACCACAGTTGAAATCGCTAAACAACTTCATTCAATTTGTTAATTTTGACGATCAGTGAGTCGACGACGGGTTGAAAAAATCTTCACCCGTCAAAGTTGGGTTGGTTGAAAGTTTTTCCTCTTCTCCCAACTCAACCCATGCACAACCCCTAGCAGGTTTGGACGTTAACTTGAATGTTGAAATTGTGACAAAATTGGTCACTTAAAAAAGAACTACATGGAACTATAGAAGAAGACTAATAATGATTCTACCAATTTTATAACATAAGATATATAAGATTTTTTACTTTTCTCGGTTGATAGTCCCATTAACTCTTGGGTGTTAGACTCAGGAGTCGCCTTCCACACTGCACATAGAGAAATGATTGAGAACAATATGGGGAGTGATTTTGGGAAGGTGTATATAGTCAATGGAAAAGATTTAGACATCGTGAGTATGAGCAGTATTCACATTGAATTGGCTAATATCTCTATATGCTTGATACAAAAAGTACGACACATTCCTAATTTAATGTAGCTTGATTTTTATATGCTTCAACAACTTGATGTTGAAGGACATGCTGTAGCATTTGTTGGTGGTACATGAAAGATTACAAAGTGAGCTATGGTAGTAGTTCGTGGAATCAAAATAGGTATGTAGCACACAAATTTCTAGTCCTATAATAAAGAAAACAAAAAAATATGCACAAAATATATTTTATTTATTTAAAATAAATAGGTACAATCCTCTGTAGTTTACATCGAATATAACGGTGAACCTCTTATTCAATCTCCAAAAAAATTACAATCAAACGGTTGCTATAGCTTGTTGTTTTATCAATAGACCTGCTTGATAACTTCTTCAAATTTTCGAACTGAGAAGATTGAAGGGGCGCTTGATCGAAAGCTTAGAAGCTTGATGAGTTACATAAGTAATGACTCTATGAAATTTGACTCGTAAAGCGTACTAGATGTGAGAATTCATAGATAAATCGACACGTTGCTTATGCGCTTGTTGATCCTCCACGAGAGTTTTGAGAAAATTTTGAGCAGAGCTTTAGGTAGAACACTTTGAAGAATGTAAGAGAATTCTCTTGGACCAAGGTCCCATCTCCATTAGCAAGTGCCTATTTATAGGCTTAGGAGAGGGGTGCCAATTTTAATAATTTCTTCAATTTTGAATTTCAATTGATTTGATTATCAGAACAAGGAAATTAATTCCTTATACCATGGAAGTAAATTCAAACTTGAAATTAAATTATCTCTCACCTTTTTTTATGATTAACTACACAATAATTAAACCATATAATGTCTACAAGGTACTTCAATTACAAGAAATATAGTTATAACTGCTGATGCAGGTGTTGATGCAAACCTATGGCACCGTTGAATGGGTTCATGAGTGAAAAGGGGATGAAAGTTCTATTGTCTTGAGTAAAACTATCGGAACTAAAGTATGTTCAATTTGATATGTAAGGGTTATATTTTTAAAAAGTAGAAAATAATCAATTTCTTGAAAGGCGACGTAACACCAAAATTTTAAAAACTGAAACTGGTGCACATAGATTTGTAGGAACCTTTTCCAGTTGCATCCTTGGTGGTTCATGGTACTACTTTAGTTTTATTGATGATTCGAGTAGAAAGATATGAATTTATTTTTTGAAGAATAAATTTGATGTTTTTGAGACCCTTAAAAAATGAAAGGCTATGGTTGAAAATGATATGGCTTTGAAAAACCCTTTTGTATAGATTTAATTTGCACTAATCGACATATTACAAACAACCACATTAGAAAAATAAACACAAATAAACAAGGTACACGAATTTTACGTGAAAAATCCAAACTCGTGTAATAACTACGGGACCAATCTAGGCCCAAAAGAGATCAAGAACTATGAAAAGTATTTGTTACAAGAGTTCTTACAATTCAAAATTGAATCCACAACTTACGACCATAAACACTCTTGCCGAATCTACGAACTCCAATCTGTGCTTGAACGCCGACAAAATCCAGCACCGGTCTTCGCTGCTTGAGAATCCACTCAAGCTTTGAACGGGAGAGAAATAGTTTCTAGCCTTGAACTCTATACTCTACGTGAATGAAGGCTGCGCCAACTCTAGTAGAAATTAAAGCATTTCTGCGAACCAGACCGATTGATCGTTCTTTAGTTCGATTGAGCGGTCTTGGCCAGCTCTCAATTTTTGCATAATTTCTCACACATTTTCTATCGTGCTGCAAAATATAAACTTAACTTTCAAAAGAACAAGCATTAAAATATCAGAGAATAAGATATATTTGTTTTGTCATAGACTTGCTAAGATTTGCCAACATGAGAGCACAATACAGAGGAGATCAAAATTCCTAATAATCTCCCATTTGAAAAATCTGTGACAAAACTCCAATCATTTAATAGTTCAATAGTTCCAACCTCAATCAGCTATTCAAAGCATGCAATTGTTTATAGGAAGCTTATCCATTGTTCTCCCCCTTTTTGTCATGGAATTGACAGAAAATAATCAGCATGCATTAGCAATGAGAGAGCATAAATCACAAGTAGAAAAAAAATGACTTCTATTCATAATGAATTATACCAACTGAGTATCACTCCTCTAAACAAGGAATATATCCTATAATAGAAACATACCCAAAAAAATGCTAGAAAAAATTTCTCAAAAACTCCTTAGCTAGATGTCTCTCTCCTTAGCAATATATCTCCCCACCCCCTTTTTGTCACGAATTAACAAATTCAATCAAAAAAAAAAAAGAAAAAAGAAGTGACTAAGAGACATAGAAAGACCAAGAAAGGACCAAAAAAATATAAAATATATTTTTGTGTGGGTTTAGGGAAAAAAATTAAGGAGCAAGTACAATATCTATGCATTTAGTTACTCGTTCAAAACCACAACGTCTAGTCAATAAATCCGAAACACTCAGAGAATCCAAGATAACCTTTGTCCATTTACGACGGAACATATTCAGAGAAAATTCAATGTAAAACACAATGTGTGTGTGTGAGTGAATTGAATAGTTTCTAGGCTCCAAGATCAAATCCTGTATGAGATCGATATTGCTGAGTCACATTCACTTATCAGAAGTTAAGACTTCACAAAATCAAACCAAATTAGATCCAGATCATCTTATAGAAGAATTCCCTCTCAACCAATAGCTACAAAAAAAAATTTCTTTCGATTGTATGACAATCAACCACAAGGTTTTCATTGGCAACTTTCACACTAATTGCAAAAAATGAGACAGACATGTATAGGTAGCCCTTTCCTCAAGTCAACAATCAATGAAATTCAGCATCATGTGTAGGAGGGAGTTTAATCCTTAGGTTCATGTGGGATGCTACTATGAGATTATTTTGTAAAAACTTAGAAAAATTGAAAGTAAGAAAAACCCATAGAAAGGTTTGATCCCAAGTTTAGAGGATCACTGCATCTGACTATGTTCAATTGTGTACGGAATAACATCAACTCTGAAGACGTTCCAGAACAAATATGAATAAGGTTATCCAGAATCCAAGGGATATATTGAATCTCAAAGAAGAGACAAAGAGATTTCACATGAAGTTAACCACAGACACAGAAATTGATACTCACATCTTAGCACGGTTTTGCACCCTCCCCTTTTTTTTAAAATTGATAAGACTCAACAAGAACACACACAAAAAAAATCTAAGAAAATCAAATCTATAGACAAAATTTAACGATTTTGACATGCAAGAAGACCGTCTAAATCACCTTTTCTTACCCAAATTCTCTTATATCTAATTTTACTTTGTGAAACCTACGGTTTGGGTATTGCTTTGAAAAGATCATTTTCTACAATGCAACGAAAGCAAGTCCCTAATCCTGAGATAGGCCATTTTATTCGTAAGTTTATCTATTTGATCAAATAATTTGCCTTTCCTAGGAACAGATAAATATTCAAGATAGGAATTAAAATTTCCATGCAAATGAAAAATAATATGACTTAATATGTTTTCTTACCCAAATTCTCTTATATTTTGTGAGACCCCGACCCGTTTTATTTTGAAAATAATTTAAGTGTTGATGGAGTTAGAATTCACTTTTGATCTCGGTCATGTTTTTAGGTTCCCAATTGGAAGCTTGGACTTAGACACTGAAAACAGTTTGAGAAAATAGTCTAGTCGACTGAGGGTGCCAACCCAGACGACTAACTGGACCGAAGGAAGATCCAGTTGACTGAATTAGGGGATCCAGTTGACTGAATTAGGGGATCCAGTCGATTGACCGGTGGCGGTGGATTCCAGTAGCCTCATCCAGTCGACTGGATTGGGGGATCCAGTCGACTGACCAGTGGTGGTGGATTCTAGTAGCTTCATCCAGTCAACTGGATTGAGCATCCAATCGACTGAACCCCTGATATTTGTCGCGTCTATAAATATCAAAAGCCTAGAGATATTTTGGAAAAGTTAGCTTCTAAGCTAAGTTTCGATTTTCTCTGCCATCTCTCTAGATCTTGATGGGTTCGGGGATCGATTTTCAGCGATCAGACAGCAGATTCTTGACGGTGTGCACGTTGACAAACTTGGGATTTTCTGAAGTAAAACCATTTTGAGCTAACTTTATACTTTGTGATTGCATATCTTGCTTTACTGCACTATAGTCTATTTCTATTGAGCTTCATCTCACGTTATGGGATTTATTAAAACCTTTTTCAGGTGAACGTAATCCTAGAGGTTGACCTTGAGGTGTCCGGAGGTGGCTGATGACAAGAGTTTTGTTGTCTTAATAGGTAGTTTACACCTTTTTATATGTTTCATGTTTGGATGTAACATGTTGTCAAGCATATGCATTTCTTATGACCGTGGGCCGATGTATGCATGATTTATTACTTTCGAGAGAAACCATAGGTTGGTTGTTATTTTTCGTAGTTTCTTACTACGTTTTTCGTTGCTTAGTGCAATAGTTGATAAAAAGGGATTTTTAAATGGTTTTTGCTTCGTATGAACTTTGGTGCTTTGAGGAAGATTTTAGAACGACTTGCACATCTTTTTAGAAGATCTTTCTCACCCGAAAATGTATGTTTTGTTTTAAAGGCATGACTTATGGAGTCATAACCGTAGTCTTTTGGGCTACTCTTTTAAATTAAATAAACCATCGGTAGTATATTTTTATCAAGGTTTTAGCCTCATTTTGGCTTTCTAGCTTTCATCCCTTTTTGTTCGGGCGGTTTTGGTGGTTGTTCGTGGATTTTTGCTTGATCCAGAATTTAGGGTGTGACAACTTCGTATCAGAGCTCTGGGTTCGAATACCTAAGAGCTGTGGAAAGAAGGTGCATCACCTTGTGAGAAAAGATGTGTGCGTGCTTGGTTACTGTGTTTATGTTTATGTTTATGTTATAACATGAGCATGATAGCTTGTCGTGTATATGTGAGTATGGAGGTTGAACCTTAAGATTGATTAATCTTGCCTTCGGGCATTTGGATTAAAAAACTTAGGAGCCATGGTAGAAACCCATTTCGCAGATGTGATTTCTAGCAAGGAATCTAAGTATGTTATCCAAAGTGACGCGTTATTTTTGTCGATTCTTCTCGGTATGTGTGATGTGTCTGTATAATCGTTTGGGATATGTGTTAGCATGATTATGTGGTACGTGTTAAAAATAACATGATAGATCGACCTTACGGTGTTGTGTTTTATATCGCTTTTATATATGAACTATATACCATTCGAGATGACGAGATCGTGGTTTGGGTCTGGGATGTGCGATCCAGTTGCAGCGGTTGTTGAAAGGCAAAAAGGTAAGGTTCTAGGTTGAGCATCGATCGCTTGGTGCGTCGTGGAACTCGTTGGTGAGTTAGGTTTAGCCGTGTGAGGTTGGCCCCGATTGATAAACTGTTGAGTGTTTGCATGAGCAGAGTTTGTTCGGGTGTAGTCAAAGCATGGTTAGTGGTATGGTTTTGGTAGATGGCTCCCCTTGTAAGCATGTTACCAGAAGTTGTAGTTGTGTTATGGATGGCCGGTGAGTGGGGGTGATAGGGTGTCGGAGACCCTAGGAAATCAGTTGTTATGATTGAATTTACAGATGGATTTGTGGATAATGATAATTCCTTTTTAGAGTTTTGGTGTACATGGTTTGGCCGTGTGATGGATTAGATACATTGTGAGCCATACTATGTCATGAGCCGTATACTCGGGATGGGGTATAGACGGGAACGTAGTAGATGGGAGCGTAGTAATCCTTAGCTGGGCATATGTTGTGATGACAGAATGTCAGTGGTTTTGGAATATTCCTTGCTAGTAGGATGTTGGTAGTCAAAGTAGTTCTAATGACCTTGGACATGGTATGGGGACGGGTACGAATTACAGATATGTTGGGAAGAGTATGGGTCGCAACGGTGTTAGAATGTGTAAGGGTTCAGGTTACGATTCTAACATTCGACGAGTATCAGTTCTGTAGGTTCCTACGAGAACGCAGGTTCGCGGTTTGGTCGTTATCTTCGTGATCAAGAGAATGTATTTGGGAACCGTGCTGGGTGCATGTGGTTGGCTCAGTGTTGCGACGGTGCATCCTAAGTATGATATGTCTGGAGATTGTTTCTGTTCAACCTTAGGTTCTGAGGTGGGTATGTTGCTTGCCCATGGGGACAAAGTGTGGAGTAATAAGGTTCAGCAGTGTACCGTGTGGTTTGACTGGCCTGGGGCAGGGTTACGAAAGTGCGGAAGGTGTCTGCATGGTTAAGAGAGTTCTTGGTAACTTTGGATGAAGGGTCTCAGAATTGGGTTTCCTTTGTATGGTGTCGCACGCTTTCTATGTGCGTCGCGTGGGCAGTGGGCTTGAGTTCGTGACGTGGCTGTGGTTTGCCTAGCAAGAGTTAGGAAAGTAGCTATTTTGGCGCGATGGAAATGTTGGCATGTGTCTCCTCAATCTTCTACAATTAGGACTTATATGACCAGGAACACTATAATGATGACAAACATGGTTGAACATAGGCATACTTATCTCACCATGTGGAATGGTGGTTTTGTCAGTCTGATTTCTCCTCTTTGTATTGATTTGTGTTGAGAGACCAACTTCTACCATTTTTGAGCCTATCACTTTTGCTTTAACAACTTGCACAGAAATAGGTGCAACCATCTTTTGAGTCAATTGGTTGACCTTCTCTTTTCCTTTCAGTGAGTTATTTAATGAAGCTCCAGTGAATCCAAGTCTTGTCCCATTCGTCACTATTTTTTGTTTTTCAAGCATTTCGTCCAAAGCAAGTGTATCTGCATTCCATTTTTTGAAACTAGTTTGAGCATTCAATAAATTATTTTCAATTTTCATCAACTTTCAAGCACTTTCTTGACATTAACACAAGCACACAATTCTTTTTCAAGGACATCTATCCTGATTTTTCTGGTTTGACTCAAATTAGGCTGGCCATTTATCGCTTTTTCACACTGAGAAAACTCCTCACACAAATTCTCCATATTTGACTTTACTTTCCCTATTAGAGCTTGAGATTCAGTTAGATCTTGCTTGACTTTTTTTGTTAGTCCTAGGCAACCCAAGAGAGGGGTAAATTGGGTTTCAAAAGTAATAAAAACTATTTTAAAAATATTTTTCTAAACCTTTTAATTTTTTTAAACAAATATAGCAATATATCAAGAAATAAAGTAATGAAAAAATTAAAGAGGTTAGGAAGAGAGAAAATGAACTGGACACCAAGATTTATAGTGGTTTGGTTTCTTCGAAGACTACGTCCACTCTTCAACACTCTCCTTCAGAATTTTCACTAAGATAGAATGCTTCACGAGCGCATTCAAAGTCTTTTATAGCGTCAAGAAGATTATACAAAACAGCCCATATTTTTCTTAATCTCTTGAGCCCTTCTTTAAAGAGTATCACTCACTCTCTTAAAGAATCAAGGGTGGCTCACCCTCTATTACAATAAATGTATGGGAATCAAAGATTCACTCACTCACTCCCTTTACAAATAATTGAAAATAAATGAACAAAGAGAGAAAAATTGGCTAAAGGAGTTTAATGAGCAGTAAATACTTTTTTGAAGATTTGAGCTTTTGATTCAAGCAATAAAATAGTGTCCAGATCTTCTAAGTTTAAAAAATTAACTCCTTAGATAGCCATCTGAAATAAATGACCGTTGGTGGGTTGATGGAGGCAATCAATGCTCCGAAATCCAACCGTTGGAACCAGTGCGAGATTTGAAATCTGTTGAAGGTGTCGACTCAAAACCATTTTGTGTCGACTCAAAATATCTAGGGCTTGGTTCCTCAAGTGACTATGTTGACTCATTTCTTCAATGGTGTCGACAAAAATTTTGCATCTTCCTCACCCGCACGGTGGTGTCAACTCATGGAGCTTTTGGTGTCAACTCAAGCATTACTTCAATTTTTCAGGAGAGACCTTTGGTGTCGACTCATATTGTCTTTGGTGTCAACTCTTTTTGTCTGGCAAGCTATTGAAATTTAGGTGTCGACTCATCTTCATTTTGGTGTCCACTCATAAAGTTGCAGTCAGCCTCGGTAATTTTAGAGTTGACTCATTTTGATCTGGTTTCGACTTAAAAAACTACAGACGGTCTCAATTGTTTTGGGGTCGACTTGAAGTCATTTGGTGTCGACTCATATAGCTTATTCCTGCAGGGAACCTTTGTGTCGACGCATAAACCTTTGGTGTCAACTCGTTTGAGTTGGAGTCAGGAATTGCCTTTGAAGCTCTGGTGTCGACCCATTTAGTTTTGGTGTCGACTCATTTTACTCGAAATCAGGAATCCAATGGATTACTTGGTGTCGACTCAAATGGCGTTAGTGTCGACCCAAAGTGGATTCCGGTCTAATACTAAAGGTGTCAACCCAAACTAGTCTGGTATCGACTCAAATGAGTACCTGAAATATCTTTGACAAACATGTTAAGGTATCGACTCAAATTCTTAATGGTGTTGACATACTTGAGAGTTTCAAGCGTACATAACCTTTAGGTGTCGACTCAAATATCAATTTGTATCGGGTCAAAATATTCTTTGACAGAACACTTAGTGTCAACACATTTGATGCAAAGAGTTAGCACAAGTGGCTTAAGGTATTGACTCATTAGTCATGTAGTGTCAACATTTATCTTTTTGAAAATATTAAGATATAATATTTTTTAAATCAATTTAATTCAGAAAATGAATTATAAAAATTATCAAAATCTAATTAAAAAGCCCTTGGGCTAATAATCTTTATTTTTTTATGATTACAATATTTTCTAAAAAATATTTTTTAAAAATTTAGATAAGGGTTCTCCCCTTATCACCATGCCTTTATACAAAAAAGCAATTACAACAACAAAGCATTCAACAACAGTGTAAAACACATGTTTAAGAAAATTTACAAATATAATTCAGAACCATTCTAAATTCATTAAAACTTGTGCATCAACTCAAAGTGTTCAAGTGTCTCAACAAGCTCAGCACATCAATATGAACATTACTTATTTGTGCAAAATATTCCAGATCTCAGCATCAATCACACAATGTCAACATTGGATAACTTAATAGGAAATTCAACACAACTATTTAACAATATTAAGGCAAACTGTGAAATATTTCCATACATGAAAGATAAGCACACAACAATATTTCAAAAAGTTATCAAAGCGACTAATCATCCATATGTTCATCCACAGCATTCATATCCACAAAAACACAAAACAGAAAATATGTTTAAGGTACAAAATAGAAAATATGTTTAAAGTACAAAACAAAAAAATTGTTTAAGGTTACATCTTCTTCTTCAACATAAAAACTTCATGTTTTTCTTATATTCCTTCTCCTTTTCTTCACTTTCTCCCTTTTTGGAATCATGAAAAAAAAAATCATGGCTCATCCATAAACTTCTTGAAGGCATTCTTTTCTTCTTATTTTTGCTTCCTTGCATAAGCCTTTTCTTTTGAGGAGGCGGCCTTTTCCGCTTTGGACCCTTGCTCTGCCATGGCTGCAAATGTGGCTGCCAAAGCCAAGTCTACTGCGCGCTTCAACCGCACTTCTTTCTCTGCCTTCGTTTCCTTAGGCTTAAACTGTTTAGCTCAAGTTTTTTGAATCCATTATAGATGTTCTTCAACCTTCTTGGAATTTTGCTGGACAACAATGACAACTCCTTCGTCGTATTCTTCCTTACTTGCTTAAGAATGGCAAGGTTGGCCTTCACAGTGGATGTTACACTGTCATTCATGGTCTTTCTCATTGATATCCTAGCATCACAAGCATTTTTAACTTCCCTTTGCAGAGTACGGTTGGTTTTGTTGATATGTTTAACCTTATCAGAGATGGAGGACACTTTGCAACCGATGTCAAAAAGGTCTGCATCAACTTTCTCTTAAAAGGATTCCATAGAAGTAGTCAATCCCTTGACAAGGGAGACAAGCTCAGCAAACTGTTGAGAGGAGGAACCAACAGGTGGAGCAGATGCAGAGCAAACAGAAGGAGAAGGAGGAGGAGGTGAAACAAAGGTAAAAGAGGGGCCTGGTACATCAGATTTGGTTTGAGGAGGGACAGGGAAACCAGCATTAAAGGGAACAGGAGAATTGGCATGAGCAGAGGGAGGAAGAGGGGTCCTACTGGATGATGGTGGAACAGGAGAAGGAGAGGCAAAATTTTCACGTTTAATGGACTGAACACCATCAACCATTGAAAGTTACATATGTTTGAAGGTGGACTGTCCATATAAGTCATGTTTTGAAAAGGGAATCCCCTTTCCAGTGAACAGATCAACACCAAAGTGCCGAAACACAAGGGTCAAGAACATGGCACGGGGAATGGAGAAATTGGACTTAGAATGAGATTGAAGCATATCTAAATTCAACAGTTAGCCAAGATCAAGTCTTTTTCCTTCTAGGATGCACCACATAATGAAAACATGCATAAAAGTGACATCACCAAATTTTCCAGATTAAGGCAGAAAAATGTGATTGACAAAATGATGCAAAATTCCCATTTCAGGCTTGAGAGAGCTGGCTTTAAGTGGTTTGGAAGAGTCAACCCCTTTGAGTTCAAAAATTTGCTTTACTGCCTCATGAAAAGAGAAACCGTCAATAGTTCTCTTCTTGTTGCAGGGAACAAATAATCGACCCTCAGGGATACCAAGAATCTCGTTCAAATTCTTGGAGGTCAAAGAAATATCCACACCATTCACCCAAGTGGTGATGGTCATGTCATTTGGGTTAGTGATTTTGACATGGGCGTAGAAAAGTTTGACAAGTGGGGTAATAAGTTTCATGGATTTCTAGTAATAAGGTCCATGAACCATTCAGAATATTTCATATCAATAAAATCAAAAAATCGAAAGTCTATAGAGCGACCCAGGATTACCTTGCGATTGACGAAGGATTGGAAGTATAGATTCTTGAACTTCGAGTACTAGAACTTGAGGAAAGGTTCGATTAGAGCGATGGTTGAAGGTTTGACCTTGGTTTTCTTTGATTTCTTCTGGTTCAATGCCCTAGGGCTTAACGGCTCTTTGGTGGGGAATTTGCTTCACTTACCCATGGTTTTCAGTGGCATCGATGGTGGTAGAGAGAGGTAAAGAGACGAAGAAGGAGGGAGGAGTCGACTCTAGGGTTCATTGGTGAGAAACGAAGGGGGAGGAGACGAATAGACGTTTTGAAAGTGAATGGTTTTGAGCGCGAATGAAAAAGAGGAAAAAACATCCTATATATAAACTCTATGAATTGTGTCGACACCAAATGAAATTGAGTCGACATTTTTCACACGACATTGGGGGTGTCCAAAGACAGAAATTATGTCGACACTATTTACCAGGGTGTCGACACCTTCGGCTCATTGAGTCAACCCTCTTTTTGAACGAGTCGACCCAAATTTTATCAAGAGCAAGATAAACGAATCGAGTCGACACAATATAGCTAGGGTCGGCACTTTTAAAAAAATTTGTATATATTTTATAATTTTGAGTCAATCCTTTCACACATGTGTTGCTCCTTTTTATCATTGACTATACACTTTTCACACATCAAAATAAAGCATAAAAAGCATTGAAATGCATTAAACATGCACGGTTAGTATGGCAGTTTAAGCATTAATTTGGAGTATATAGCATACCAAGTTCTCTTCTGATATAGCAAAGTCTTTCTTCATTTAAAGGTTTCGTGAATATATCAACAAGTTGGTAGTCGGTGCCTATAAATTCAAGTTTTATGTTACCTTTTGAACACGATCTCTAATAAAGTGATGTCTAATCTCAATATGCTTTTTTCTCGAGTGATGTATAGGGTTCTTAGATATGTTTATGGCACTAGTATTATCACATTTAATGGGAATATGATCTAAACTTATACCATAGTCTTCTAATTATTTTTTCATCCAAAGAACCTATGCACAACAGCTACCAGTTGCAATGTATTCAACCTCAGCTGTAGATAAAGCTATTGAGTTCTATTTTTTGCTAAACCATGATATTAAAGAGTGTCTTGGGAATGTACATGTTCCACTTGTACTCTTCCTCTCAATTTTACAACCGACAAATTCTACATCAGAATAGCCAAATAACTCAAAGGCTATTCCTCTAGGATAGAATAATCCTACATTTTATGTACCTAAAAGGTATCTAAAGATACGCTTAACATCAGTCATATGTAATTCTTTAGGATTAACTTGAAATCTAGCACATATGCATACACTAAACTTGATATCTGGTCTACTTGCAGTTAAGCAAAGTAGAGAGATCCAATCATACCTCTATTTCTCTTTTTTTCTACTCCTTTACCATTTTCATTCATGTCAAGCTTTGTTGAATGGCACATTGGAGTTCCCATTGGTTTTACTTTTTGCATATCAAATCTCTTCAACAAATCTTTTATGCACTTGGAATGGTTGATGAAAATTCTTTCTTGTGTTTGTTTGATTTGAGCTATCCCATCATGCTCATCTCAAACTCTCTCTGCATACATTTAGCAAAGTTCTTACAAAGAGTTTTGTTAGTTGAACCAAAGATAATGTCATCTACATATATTTGGGCAACAAACTTATCTTTTCTTTGAGACTTGATAAAAAGAGTTCAATCGATTTTTACTTTTGAAAACTCATTTTAAATTAAAAATTTTCTAAGCCTTTCAAACCAAGCTCTTGGTGCTTGCTTCAAACCAAAGAGAGCCTTGATAAGTTTGTAAATATGATTTGAAAAATTAGAATTTTTAAAGCCAAGAGATTGTTTCACAAAAACTTCATCTGAAATAAAACCATTTAAAAAAGTACTTTTGACCACCATTTGATAAAATTTAAAATTTTTAAAGCATACGAAAGTAAGCAGCATCCTAATGACTTCAAGCCTAACTACATGAGCAAAAGTTTTATCAAAATCGATGCATTTTTCATGATTGTAATCTTGATCTACCAATCGAGTTTTGTTTTTAAGAACTACTTCATTCTCATCCATTTTATTTCTAAAAACTCATTTTGTACCAATGATGGAGTGTTCCTTAGGTCTTAGGACTAAAGTCCAAACTTTGTTTCTTTCAAATTGATTAAGCTCTTTTTGCATAACCAATATTCAAAACACATCGTTTTCAGCTTTCTCAAAATATTTTGATTTAATCTGGGAAATGAATGCTAAATTACCACAAACATTATGTAGAGATGATCGAGTTTTAATACCTTGACATGTGTCACCAATGATTAAGTTTTTTGAATGACCATGAGCATACCTCCATTTTTTAGGTAAATCTGGATTTTCTTGATTTGAAGCACCAGCAGTCTGTTGGACTTTATTTTGCTGTGCATTTGTAGCTTTCTCACGTTTTGGTTCTTCTTGGTCTTTGATAAAGATGTCCTCAACACCTTTTCTATTCGACCAAGTTATCTTCACAAAATTTTTTGGAAGAACCTAAATTAGCTTCATCAAATAGAACATGTATAGATTGTTCAACAACTAGGGTCTTTTTTTTGAAAATTTCATAAGCTTTACTAGATATAGAATATCCAAGAAAAATACCTTTATCAGATTTTGCATCGAACTTGTCCAAAAAAATTTTGTTGTTATTTAAAAATATATATTTGCACCCAAATGTACGAAAATAACTGAACTTATGTTTTTTTCCATTCCATAGCTCATATGTAATTTTCTTGAGAGAAGCTCTAATCATGGCTCTGTTCACGATATAACAAGTTGTGTTTATAGCCTTGGCCCAAAAGTATCTTGGTAGATTATTTTCACAAAGCATGATTCTAACCATTTCTTCCAAAGTCTTATTCTTCCTCTCAACAACTCTATTTTGTTGAGGAGTTCTAGGAGCAGAGAAGTTATGGTCAATATCATTTTCATCACAAAAGTTTTCAAAATCTTTTTTTTCAAATTCTCCACCATGATCACTTCTGATACTTGTAATTTGAAAATCTTTTTCATTTTGAATTCTCCGAGACAGTTTTGCAA
>JAULJZ010104422.1:0-11773 GCA_032270985.1 Heliamphora pulchella | reverse complement strand
ATTTTGGAGGCCTATAAATATCTGGAGTTAGATATTTTCAAAAGATATTTTCAAAACATAACTCCTAAGTTTCCTCTAATTTTCTCTCTACCTTCTCTCTGACTTCTCGAGGGCCCAGGGCTTGGTTTTTGGCGGACCAATAGCCGATCCGTATTATAGGCATTGTGCTCTACGCATCCATCTGGACAGAATTTCATTCCGATGAAGCTTGATTTTGCACGCGGATTGAGGCATCGAGTTCTTAACTCACCAAGGTAGGATTCTAGACTTTAAAGTTGTTAGAGGGTGTCATATGTAATCTCATGCATCTTTACTGTCTTTTATTCATGAAAAGGTGTTTTATGTTTGGTAAAAGTGAGTTTTTGGTTTAAAAACCTTTTTTTGTCATTTTTGTTGGATGAAAACAGTGTTGGATGTTTATTTTGAAGCCTTTGGTGATAGGGTTGAGCGTGTGTGAGTTCATGGGTGTGAGATGGAAGCTTCGAGGCTTCATCTTGGGTTTAAAATGGCCAAACCGTAGGTGAAAAATTTTTTTTGGGCTAGTTCGGTCAACTGAACAGTGTTACTGGGTGTTTTGACGTGGATTACAGTGTGTTTTTTAGTCGATTGGAGGGTGGGTTCAGTCGACTGAACCTGGGCTGTTGAGGGTGCATTTTTGAAAATCATGTTTTTAAAGGTTTGGAGCTAACCTAAGGGGTTGAGGCTCAACTTTTAAAATGTTTTGATGAAAACCATGCATTTTCATGCATTGATATCCATGGTAGATGGATTGAATCTTGTTATACTTATGTTGTATAGCTCTGAAATTCATATTTTTACATGTTTGTTTGATCTCTATGTTAATGGATGAATCTATATGTTTGTATGATCTCCATGTCGATGGATGGATCTTTGTATAATTGTGAAAAATATTTTGGTTTGGAAATGATTCTCTAGATGTACCGGGATAGTAAGTATTTGGTATGAGTAGCCTTCGGTGGAAGTCTGGAAACGTACGTAGAGTAGGTACCTTGGTCCTTTGGGTTAATCCCCGTAAACTAGGTGGTTGGGTGCTTTGTTCCCTAGGGTTGTTGAACCCGTAAACTAAGCTTTTACGTTATGGTGGCTTCGTATAGAACTTGCATTTACCTAACCGGTCCTACGATGTGTAGGGATTGGGAAAAGGGGTAGGAGTTTGTAGTTGCTACATCTGTTCCCTTGTGACGGAGTCGGTACATAGGATTCATTTATCTTTCTCCTCGGCTGTGTGGCCCGGGTGGAGCATACTATTTTACCAGTTTATTTTTCTCGGTGTGTGTGTTCCGAGTGAAAAATATCTTTTCTTTTTCCTCGGTTGTGTGATCCGAGTGGAAAACAACGTTTGATTACAGTTTTCTTTAACTGTTGGTTGCATTAGTTATAATGCATGATTTTACTTGTGGTCGAGTTAGCTACCACCATATGATTGCATATCCTGCTTTACAGTTTTATAGTCTGTTTCTATTGGGCTTCGGCTCACGGGTGGGATTTTCTGTACAAAACCATTTTTAGGTGATGATATGGAGAATGATCTTGAGTAGATCTTGTGGTGCCCGTGGTGACGGATGGCAGAAGACTTTTGTAGTTTTCCTTTTTGGTATGCCTGTTCCTGAACGCAGGTTTTGTACGCCATGAGGCGATATACTGTATGCATGTTGGAACTGTATGTTTATTGTTTATGAGATATGCATATTGGGTTTTCATTTGATTTCAACAGGTGGATTTGAATGTATGAGAACCTATTTTCATAAAATTAGTGTTTTGGTGGATTTTCCCGTGACCCTAGGTTTTGGGGCGTGACATTTATAATAACTTGCCAAGTATGCCAATTCATACTTTGAATAAAAATTTTCATGCGTTGTTTCTAAAAAGTATAATGCATGCCACAAAATAAAGGAAGTCGTGCGGACGATTGTCCCTCACCAAAAGGAGATGAACTAATTTGAGCCATAGATCTTTTTCACAAAAATTTTTTAAGAAAAATATGACCTGCTCTGATACCAATTGATAATATATGTGCAATCCCAACAGGGGGTGAATTGGATAAAAAAAATCTTATTTAAATATTAACACAAGTGCAGATTTTAATTCACTTATAAGCAAGATTCAAAACTTCTTTGTTTGAGGATTTAAAACGTAAGTTTAGATTTTAATTCACAAGTTTAAAAAACTTTTTGTTTGAAAAATGAAATCACTAGATTCAAAGCATTCTTGTTTTACAAATTAAAATAAGTATAAAATTTAATAGTGAATGATTCAAGTATAGATTTTAAGTGTTGTGATGCAAATATAAACAATAATATAATAATGAGAATAAAAAGTAAAGTGAGATAGAAATACGACACCATGATTTTTACAAGGTTCGGTGCAACGGCCTACGTCCTTACCACAAGCCAATCGCTATGAGAATTTTCACTATCCCTCCTTCAATAGGCGGAGCAGCCTCTCTCCTTAGTCTAGGCGGAGTAGCCTCTCTTGAGAATGTCCCCTTCTCAAGTCCCTCCTTATAGGCGGAGTTTCCTCTCTCCTTCAATAGGCGGAGTGGCCTCTCTTGAGAATCACCTTCTCAAGTTACAACAAGAATACAAGAGTAGAATCCAAATTGGATGTACAAGATCAGCTCCTTTAGCGAGCAAATTAATACTAATGAAGCACACTAATATTCACTCCAAAGGATATATAAGTGAAAAGCTCAATGGAGGATTTTTAAGGTTTTCTCACAAAAATATTTCATAAAAATGAAAAATTTGAAGAACAAAATTGATATATATGAGAGAGTTAATTTGAAGGTTTGAAATATGTGAGACTAGAGCATAAAGGCTCTATTTATAGGCCAAAAGTTCGTACTAGCCGTTGGGATAAATAAACAAATGTCAAACTAGCCGTTAACTTCAAAAATTAAAAAATAAGTGGTTCGGTCAACTGAATTGAGAGGTTCAGTCGACTGCACTGGTTCAGTTGACTCGATCTTGGTCTTCAGGCGATTGAATCGTGACTGCTCAATTTTTCCACCTTCAAACGCCCATAACTCCTTCATCCGAACTCCGAATAGAGTCATTTTATTGTTCAAATTAAATCCCCGGAAGTCTACTTTCCAATGGTTCCAACCTCATATAAACATTAATTTTATACAAAAAGTTATGGCCAAAATACCAAAGGTATGTCAATTTTCTTCACACAAATTTTGCATATTTTTTGCCGAACTTCTTTTGAAACATTTTAAAACATATTTTATACTTTGAAAATGATTTGTTATGAATTGTTTAACCAACCTGTGGTCCATCTAAGGTCTCCTATGAGCTTTCACACATATAACCAATGGTATGTGAACTTACATAGGTCCTAGTGCATTTACACTTAGAAAATCTTCAAGTCCTTCAAGTTCTTTTCTTGTCTTCTTGGTTTTTCTCTTGCTCTATGGATCTTAGCCGCTTGAATATGATTTTCATGCTTCATGGCTTTCATTTTGCTTTCTCAATTGTGTTTGTGTCATTAATGTCCTGTGAACACACTCAATTTGCACAATTAGAAGCTTTGATTTGTTATCATCAAAATGGGTTGAAACGTAGTTAGGCCAACAGAGGAATACGTGGATGATATGATAGTCAAATCCAAGGATCAAGATGGTCACATTGTAGCACTGCAAAGGTTCTTTGAAAGGATTCGAAAATACAAGATGCGATTCAATCCACAAAAGTGCGCCTTTGGAGTTACTGCCGAAAAAATGCTTGGATTTATGATCACTCTACGGGGTATCGAAGTGGATCCTTCAAAGATCAGGGCAATCTTGAAAATGCCTCCTCTGAAGACTGAGCGAGAAGTCAGGGGATTTTTGGGTAAAATACAGTTCATTAGTCGGTTCATCGCAAAACTAACAACTACCTGCGAGCTGCTTTTTTGTCTACTATGGAAAGGAGTCGAGTTTGAATGGGATAAAAATTTCCAAAATGCCTTTGATACCGTACGATAGTACCTATAAAACCCACATGTTCTAGCTCCTTCCGTACCTGATAGGCCACTGATCCTCTATTTATCAGTGACTGATTCGGCTATGGGATGTATGCTGGCGCAAGAGCGTGAAACTTGAATCAAAAATGCTGTCTACTACTTAAGCAAGAAGATGACAGGATCAGAAATACGATACACACCACTGGAGAAGACATACTGAGCCTTGGTTTGGGCTTCCCAAAAACTGAGGCATTACATGCTATCTTTCACAGTGAATATCATCTCTCGGATGGATCCGTTGAAGTACCTGTTTGAAAAGCCAGCACTGACAGGAAGGTTGGCTCGATGGTTACTGTATTATCTGAATTTGATCTTCAATATGTCACCTGAAAGCCAGTCAAGGGTAGAGCAGTGGCAGAATTTTTGGCCGATCAACCAGTTGAAGGGGTGAGGACACAGAGTTTCAGTTTCCTAATGAACAGCTGATGAAAATTGGGGATGACAGGAGGACTCTATATTTTGATGGCGCATCCAATCAATATGGCTATTGAATAAGAGTCCTTATCACTCCCAATGAATCCCACGTTCCTTTATCTCTAAAGCTCAATTTTGAAGTTACCAACAATCATGCTGAATATGAAGCATGTTTAGCTGGATTGGAGGCAGCCTTGGAATTAGGGGCAAGAAAGTTGGAAGTCATTGGAAATTCAACATTGATGGTTTCACAAGCGAGGATATAATGGAAGGTCAGGGACCTAACCTTAATTCTCTATCATCAAGAGCTAGAGAAACTGATACCGTGTTTCGAATCAATGATCTTTACCCATGTGCCAAGTTTATCGACGCACTGGCCACCCTAGCATCCGTGATTGACATACCATCCGAAGTCAGAATGAGGCCTTTAATAATTGAACAGAAGAGAAAGCCGGCATATGAGACGATGGCCACAATCGAGGAAAGCATTGACGACCTTTCATGGCACTTTGACATTCAAAACTTCGTGGAGAAAGGACAATACCCCAAGTTTGCTAGTAAAAATGACAAAAGGGTAATACGACGATTATCTATGCAGTTTGTCATTTGCGGTGGAAGACTATACAAATGAGGGCATTCTGGCATCAATAAACTGTGCGTCAACAATGAAGAAGGTCAAGAACTGATGAAAGAAATCCATGCGGGAATTTGTGGGCCACACATGTGCGGAATTATGTTAGCCAAAAAGATCCTGCGACAAGGGTACTTTTGGATGACAATGGAGACAGACTACATACAGTTCGTGCAAAGGTGCCACAAATGTCATATTCACGCAAATCTCATGCATGTTCCCCATCTCAGTTGTATAACCTGACGTCACCATGGCCTTTCTCAGTATGAGGCATTGATGTGATCGGCAAGGTAACACCAAAGGCGTCAAATGGGCACGAGTTCATCTTAGTGGCTATTGACTACTTTACCAAGTGGATGGAAGTAGCCTCTTACTCAGTATTGAAAGCCTCTCATGTTGCTAAGTTCATCAAGAAAAACATTATTTACTGGTACGGGGTCCCCCATGAGGTCATCTCAAATAATGACTCGCATTTTCAAGGAGAGGTCTCAGATCTTTTCGAAGAATACCGGATAGTGGCTCACAAATCCTCACCGTATCGGCCGCAGACCAATGGAGCGGTTCAGGCAGCAAACAAGAACATCAAGAAAATTTTGCAAAAGACAATCAGCTCACATAAGGATTGGCCGGAGCATCTAGCATTTGCACTTTGGGGATACCGAACATCGATCAGAACTTCAACTAGAATTGTACCATACTCTTTTGTGTACGGGATGGAAGCTGTACTTCCTATTGAGGTGGAATTCCCTTCGCTAAGAGTGGTGGCCAAGGCCAGTCTTTTAGAAGCAGAATGGCAGAGGAACCGAATGGAAGAGTTGTTCTTATTTGATGAAAGAACACTGCAGGCTCTGTTTCATGTACAAGGGTACCAAAAGAGGATAGCTTGAGTGTTCAATAAGAAGGTCAAGACCCGGGACCTTACAGAAAGAGATTTGATTCTTCAAGAAATCAGAGCTCCTATCATCGACCCGAGAGGCAAGTTCAAACCAAATTGGTCCGAACCGTTTCTCATCAAAACCAACATGACCGATGGTGCAATCATTATTATGGATTTAGATGGCAATGTGTTCTCTACTCCAGTAAACCTTAACCAACTCAAAAAGTACTATCATTGAGGTAAAAATGAAAAGAAAAAATAAAAGCTCGCTGAGTTAAAAACCAAAAAGACAACTTAGAAAAAAGTTAGATTAGCCCGCAAGGCCGAAAACCCGAAAGGGCGACCTTGGCAAAAGTTAGGACACCACAAAAAGAGAGCGTCAATACCTGAGTGAGAACCGAGCTCAAGCTACGTTCTAGCCTGATTCCATCTTTTTGGGATACGTAGGTAGCTTCTTTTGAAAAGTTCGTCCACATTGTGTGTTTTAAGCCATTTTTAATTCGAGTAAGGTCAATGCAAATTTATCTTTGAATTTTGATAATAAAGTCATTCAAACTTTGGATAAATTTAAACCATTTTAAACATACAATGGCAGTTTTTCTTTACTTTAATCAAGAGTTTCAAAGTTTTGAAAACAAAAGAAAAGGCATGCAAGTCCTAAACTCTACAAAGGAAAAGAAAGCCGTGAAATTTTTCAAAAAATAAAGCAAAAGTTCTTAAATCATTCTCCTTTTTGCTGTTTGTTTTCCTTCTTCTTTATCTTTCTTCTCCCGATCCTCCATCATCCATGTCTTGTACTCATCAGAAAGCTCGGGGCATTGCAGCTCTTACATTTTCATACGTAAATGAGACGGCCAGGCATCCTAATACAATGTTAGAAATGGAGACTACAGAACAGATGAGAATGAATGGCCTCGGATACTAGGAAAGATGATTTGATATCGACCAAACTGCCGCATGATCCAATGGAGGTAATAAAAAGTAGTCTGACGTAGACCAATCAACAGAACACCAGGGTGATCCATGGTAGTCAGAGTCATGGCAGGGATCCGCCACCAGGGACACTGCCAGGTGATATCTGGGCCGGTCAGGGATGAGAGATACTGTCTCCAGGCTGCCTCAGTGGTGTATATCCGATAACAAGGGCGGTAAAGGAAAGCAGCAGCACTGTGTCTATCGATAGGTGGTTTTTGTAGAAGATTAACCTTCTTCATCAGTCAAATCTACAATAAAAAGTTAGATCAGTGAGAGCAAAGCTTTGCAGTATGACACAAGTCTGATAAAGAGAAAGGTTTGAATTTACTTGAAGAAGTAAGAGGCTGCCAGTAAAAGTAGTAGTCTCACCACGATGGACAGCATCTAGACCCAACAGTGTCTCGGCCAGGACAAGTGGTACGAAGTCCTTCCCCGTCCACATCTGGCCATCAATGTCAACTAATGCACAGCTAACCCGCCCATCAGAAGGGATAAGAAGATACTGGGCAAAAAAACAGAAGCAAAGAGCATAACGTCGCCGCAGTTGAAAGTCGAGGTCACTAAGGTCACCGGTAGGACGAAATCTGTCAATAATCTAGGGAATGTCAAGACAGTCATCCTACGTCAAAAGAGAGGCCTCTATCCTAGATATATCACAAAGCTGTGTCACCTGCTGACGGGTTGAAAGAAAGAAAGTGGGAGCTACAACAGAGCTTCGAGGGACAAATCCAAAATGGCAGCAAAGTCCTTCACAGTGGGGCATAGCTCTTCAAGGCTGAACTAAAAGACGTGGGATTGCGGGTTCCACAGTTGAGCAGCTGCTTTCAGCAAAGCCCGTCAATCTTTATCGCCATGAGAGGAAATAAGAAGTTGAAATCGAAAGGGGTGAAGTTTAAACGTTCGACATGAGAGAATGCCTCAATCCATGAAGAAAATGGATTAGCCATCTGCGTCAGAATAATAGAAAAATAGGGCCTCCAGGGCTGTATTTATAAGGCAGGAAAGGGAAAAAAATCAAAATTTTGACAAAAGGCACGTTCAATGTGGCGACTGCCACCTTGGAGTTGGCGACCGCCAACTCTATAAAGCATCGTACAGTGACATCAGCCCTTTGACTAGGCGATCGCCAGGATATAAATGGCAACCGCTATGTCAATCTCGTTGGAAGTGGCGACCTCCATGTTATGTTATGGTGACTGCCATGTTTGAACATGGTAGGTGTGTGTTAGTTTGCCATTTGTGTGATTTGTATAAATTGTGGCATCTGAATTATGCATCCAAGACAGTTTGAGCAGGAAATAAAGAAAAATCATGCAATAGATAAACATGTAAAGTAATAAATGGCGCGAAGGCCCAAAATGCATCAAAAGTGGTAGAATGTATTAAAATATAACCAGGACACCCAGGCCCAATAAAATAATAAACTAGGGCACGCAAGCCCATGAATCAAGTAAATGTATCAAATCGGGGCACGCAGGCCCATAAAGCTTAAATGTATCTAAATGAAAGTGAAAAAGTAACTGGGGAGGGGGGCTCTCTCTCTCTCTTAGGAACGTCTCTGGCAGACCTGGCGGGAAGAAGGATCGGCCTCGTTCGAGCTATCATCCTCAAAGTGCTGGTCAAAGTCATCACCGTCATCACTACCGGAGGAGGAGGATATGACCCTGGATTGGCTCCTAGCATAAGAGATGGATCCCCAGGAACTAGCTCTAGAGGAAGCAGCATGGGAACCACAGCCTCGAGCTAGAGTTAGAGGCGGAGTAGGAGGAACTATGCCGGTAGCCAGTACTGGAGGCTGTCAAAAGAGAAGTAAGACTCAGAACAAAAGAAAGTGCAGAAAAATTGAAATAAAATATGAGATACTTACAATAGCCACCGATGTGAAAGTAATGCCAGCTGCTCGGATAGTAGCATCCATCTGTCGGACCAGTGCTCTAAGGCCGGCAACCATTTGCATCGTGCGGTCCAACCAAGCCTGATCAATCTACAAAAAGCAAAAAGGAACAGTTCAAGAAGGTTAGACAGGTAAAACAAGAGGTAACTAAAGGAAAGGTGTAAGATAAACCTGACCGATCTCTACCCTAAACTCCGGCACAGGTGGAACAGAAACCGGTAGAGGGAAAGGAAAGCCGTAGGCCACGGTATAAATCTCCGAGGGAATCTCTGGCCCCCTCATCCCTTTGGAGGCGTTATATGCAGCTCTAGCAGCATCTCTCGCAGCACCATTAGCAGCGTCAGCATCGGCAGCCTTCGGTGCCCACCTCCTCTTACCACCAGCTGGGTCGGGTCCTAATGGTCCTAACAGGTGTGCCCGAGCCCAGGCAGTGTAATCTCCCTTTGCCACCAGCAACTCAGCAGCAGGAGTCCCCACCAGCTCTAAAAGGAAATCGACCCGGCTCAGATGACCGGTCCAGCGCATACAGGCCAGAGGAACTACCAAGATCCGAAAGTGATCCAGGCCGAGCGATTGGAGAACCACTCGCTCTCCTAGATAGTACTCCAGTCTAAATGGACCCTCCAGCAGGATCCGTCTCGAAGCAAGATCCTGGCTGCGCATCAGATTCGCGCCGACCCAATCCTCTACTCCCTGCCACACATCCCCATGAACCTGCAGAGTACAGTGCACAATGCAAGGCAGTGCAGCATAACGATCAGTGAACAGAATATAGTGATTATTATACAGAGCAGTGTAGTACAGTATGATACCGAGAGTAGTAAAAATGATACCTGGTCAGGGGTTAACCAGTCCAACGACACCCGAAACCGGTCGATGTCCTTCCCCCCAGCCTTCTTTCCCCTCAGCCCTCGGGACCACCGGGCTGCTTGGGGAATAACTGAAGGGTCTGTAGAAGAGTTCGCCGGGACATGAAGCCCGAGAAACTCATAGGTCCATAACTGCAAAGAAGAAGATGTCAGCAAGCAAATAATAATAGATAACAGAAATGAATGGAGAACTGCGAAAACTAAACCATACCTCCCAAACCCTCCAGTATCCCCCGATGCTGAGCTCCTGAGGGTACCGAGTGAAGGTTCGCATAAAGCTATAGAGAGTGGCGAGAGCAGCTCCTCCCCAGTCAAAAGATGCAACCCGGTCAAGACGAGCCAAGCCACCCAAGTGAGCTCCTGAGGGTACCGAGTCAAGGTTCGCATAAAGCTGTAGAGAGTGGCGAGAGTAGCTCCTCCCCAGTCGAAAGATGCAACCCGGTCAAGACGAGCCAGGCCACCCAAGTAATGCAAATGAACAGTGTTCTCCTTGTTCGAAAATAAGGAGGTACCAAACATGTACATCAAGAATCCTCGGGTGACCGACTCATAGTGGCGGGGCTCGGTACAGTGAAAATGTCTGAAACGGTCAAAGAACCATGTATATCTGACGCGGTCTCTATCCATCTGTGCCCAAATGGCCCCGAGGAAGTACAGTTGTACGTCGATCGACTGGGCTATGAATGGATCAAACGGGATGGGGGCTCCTCCAACCCAAATGCTGATAATGAGAGCAAAGTCGAGAGGCGTCAAGGTGGCCTCGAAAGTGGTAAAGTGAAAGGTGTTGGTGGTATCCCACCATCGCTCGGCAAAAGCTGTCAACCATACCTGGTCGTTGCTTGTCCTACCCAATAAGGGTATGAAGCGAGCAAAAAATGTTCTAGAATTTTCTAGGATTTTCAAAAAAAATGTTCTAGAATTTTCCTTAATTTTTTTAATTTTCTAGGATTTTCTAAAATATTTTCCTAAAATTTTTAAAAGTTTTTCTTAACTTTCTAAGATTTTCTAAAATATTTTCTAGGATTTTTCGAAGAATTTTTTTTAATTTTCTAGGATTTTCTAAAAATTTCTAGAATTCTTTTAAAAATATACCCCATTTTCTAAGATGTTTCCATTTTCTAGGATGTTCTCAAAATTTTCTAAAGATTTTCAAAAATAAAACAAAAAAAAAATAAAACAAAAATTGAAAATACCCCATAGATTTCTAGAGTTTGTGATTTTTGAAAAATTTATCCTAAATTTTTAAAAAATTTTGACAAAATTGTCTCTAATTTTAGAATTTTTGATAAAAATTAACCCTTCAGTTTTCATGCCCCAAACACAAAACAAACCCCCCTTAATTTTTATGTTTTTCCTAAAAATAAAAAAAAATTTAACTCTTTTATTTTGTACTTTTCACTAAAATAACTGCCACTTTCATTGTTTGTTCAAATCCTAGTGTTCCTGCTATTTTAATCTTCATTGCATTGGTACCTAAACTAAATTCAAATCCCAATCATCAATCACACCATCATAAAAAAAAATCACCATTCATCATCATTCACCATCATATCAAAATACATTATCATATCATCTGGGGGATCCTAGGCAAGTGTCTACGTTTGATATATTGTGCTTTGGTATTAAAAACAATAAGGATAGGATACATACCGAAGGTCGCCGGCGAGAAATGTGGTGGTCAGGCTCTCGTAGAAGAATGTCGGCAGCAACAGCATCGGTGGGAGGCTCGTAGCGTCTCATCCCGCGTGGAACCACGCGATAGGGTATTGGAGCGTAAGTATGAGGGTCGAAGGGTGGTGGATGACCCTCTCCAGCATCAAGTCCAAGAAATCGGCTATCGCATCCTCAGCAGGAGCATCAGCAGCCGTCCATGCCTCAGCAGCTGCTCGTGCCTCCTCAGCAGCCTGGTGGGAGGCACGCTCCGCCTCTAGTATAAGAGCATCTATCGCAGCAGTGGGCTGCATGGTAGTGACTCCGCTAGCAGGAAGACTGGTGGGCATGCCCCTGAGGGTGTTAGGAATGTATACTGAAAAGCCTTGCTTTTTAGGTTTTTTATTCTTGATCCCTGGCATATTAATGAGAAACAT
>JAULJZ010104411.1:0-11774 GCA_032270985.1 Heliamphora pulchella | reverse complement strand
AATTTTAGAAAGCAAAGGAGGTGTTCTTGTTTTTGTCAGAAATCTCGAGAGAGGTCAGTGTAATTTATCTTATTTTTTAATATTATTTGTAACGTCTTATATTATTTGTTTATTTTTTATATCTTAGATTGTTCGGGCTTTGTGCACCTAGACTAATTCCTAAGAGACTAATCTCATCATCTATTAGTGGGAAGCCCAAATAAAGTTGAGATAAAATCTCATATGAACTACCCACAAAGTTGATAGCATTTTAGAAATTTCAAACTTGAGACTCAAAAAAAAAATAAACCCCTAAATTTCAAATTTTGACCACGAGACCAAGCCATAGGGTTATAGTCTATATTATTATTACTAGTGTTCGTGCCACACGCTATGCATATGTAAATTTTAACTTATTATAATAAAACTATTAAATTACAATAAATCTGTTAAATAAAAATAATTAAAGAGGAGAAAATTTGAAACATGTTTAGAACTAAAATCAAATTAATTTTGAAAAGAGAAATAGCGAAAGTGTAATTTTTCAGATTTTATAAAGAAAAAATATTTTGGCTCAAAAATCACGTGGCTTCACTTTTTGGGTGCCCTCTATAAATTATTATATTATATTATGGGAGAACATTCATTTAGTGTTCTTCAAAATTGAAGTTATATAGTCTATATTTTTTTTCAAAATGTTCTCTTTTTTTTTTTATAACTAACTATATTTTAAAATTCTGAGGGAATAATTTAAAAATCGAATCACTTCATTATTCCTATTTTTTGCAACTAATTGAGTTTTAATTTGAAAAAATGTAACCACTTTACATTTTTCTTCTTTTAAAATTTTTAAAAATTTACCATTTGTATTACAATAAATAAAAAATTCTCAAGCATAACATGTGCCACGAACTCTAGTGCTTGATTAAAGTAGGATAAAGTATAAAATAAAAATTAAACAATTATTTTAACCATTAGATAAAGATGAAACATGATCGGAATAAATAATCCCATGAAGAAAGATGGGACAAATAATTCTACAAGTATCTGATTATTAGTCCTCCATATAGGGGAATAATAGCTAAATCGAGAATTAATAATTAAATGCAATGAACCAATTACAAGACTAGTAATTCAAACAAAAATGTTCAAAAAAAATCTAAAAATATGAATCTTGCGTAATTTGTAATTAATTCAAATCCCTTCTAATCAAACCAAAAAAATATAGCCTTTATCTAATCCATTGTTTGAGGGACTCGCGTTTGGTCTACGATTGGTCTATTTTTTTGAGTTTTTTTCATTTTTTTTTAAATATTAATTTTCTTTTTATTTTTTTGTATTTCATGACGAGTCTGTTCCAGAAAAAATTGAAGAAATTTCAATAAATATTAATTTTCTATCCCAGCCTCTTTTCCAACGCTTGTGACGATGGAGATGAAGCGAGGCATCGAATTATAGAGAGGATGATATAGGAGCGGTAGAGGGAAAGGCGCAATGCGAAGAAGTCGAGTTGAGGAGAGATGGGATAGGGGAGGGACTACAAAAGTGGCAGTGGGAGAAGATCGGATTTGGAAGAACAAGAGTGGGCAATGGTGGTCATGGAAGGGTGCGAGAAGGGTGGCAACGGTAGGAAGTTGCGGGCAGTTAGGATTGGTAGAAAAGTTAAACATTTGATTTTTAGGTAGTGTTTGATTCACCGAAATAATTTTCAACAAGAATGGAATTGAGATTGGAATGAGTATGGAATGAAATAAAGTGAAGTGTGATTCATATTATAATGTTTGGTACAAATGTAGGAATCAAATTAAATTATGATTTCATTTCCTATGTTTAGTTTGTTGAAATGAATCCTATAATGGAATTATATATATGAACATGATTAATATACAATTTCTATTTTTTCTTTACCAAAATTACAATTCCTATGTAAGATTTCAATGCGGTGATGCTAGTAGTAGTAGTGGTGGTGGCAGAGAGAGTAGTGATGGTGCTAGTGGAGAAGTTTGAGGGTTAGGGGTTAGGGATTAGGAGTCGAGAGTAAGCGGGCCCAGGGTCAAGGTCAATGTACTAAGATTTAGGGTTCTAGGGGTTTACGGTTCCAAGGGTTTTGATTCTAGGGTCAGAAGTCGGTGATCCAAGGTTGGGTTGGATTTTGGGGTTGAGGCCAAGGTCCAAAGTCAAGGTTCGGGGTCCAGAACTAAAGGACGAGGTCGAGGCATAGGGTTGATGGCTAGGCTTCGAGGTACAGGGTCTACAAGTTCAGAGATTTAGGGTTGGGGTTGGGATCCAAGGGTCAAGGGTTTGGGGGGTCGAGGGTTTGGGGGTTTGATGTTTAAGGTTTATGGTTTGGCATTTAGGGTCAAGGTCTGAGGGGTTAAGAGTCAAAGGAGTCTAGGGGTCAAGGGTTCAAGGGTCCAAGGGTTGGGGTCAGAGTCAAGGGTTTGGAGGCAAGCATTTGGGGTCATGGTCAAGGTCGAGGCACTAAGGTATGGGATTCTGGTGGTTTTTTTAGGGGGGGTCAGACGTTTTGAGGGTTTCGAGCGTTTAGGTTTTGGGATTAAAGGTCTGAGTTGAGGTTAAAGTTTGGGGTCAGGGGTAAAGGTTCAGGATCCGAGGCCAAAGGACTGGGGTCAAAGGTTAGGGATCGAGGGTCAGGGTCTAGAACTGAAGGTTGGGAGTCCATGGTTAGGGGTCGGGGCTACGAGGCCAAGGTCGGGAGGGCCAAGGTCTTTCAAGGATCCACGCTTTAGGGTTTGGAGTTTGGAGTTCAGGGTTCAAGGTCTGGGGTCTGGGATTTTGGGTCTGAGGGTCCAAAGGTTAAGGCGTCGGGCATCTGGGCTTGGGGGTCTGTGTTTGGTGTCGAGGGTCGAGGACTAAGGTCTAGGGATTGAGGGTTTGGAGTTTAGAAGTCTATGAGTCTAGGAGTTTGGGAGTTTGGGGTCGAGATTTGTGGTCAAGGGAAAAGGGTTCAGAGGTCAGGGATTTAGGGTCTAGGAAGGTGATGGCGGTGATGGCGATGAGAGTGGTGGAGGAGGTAGGGATGGTGGTGAGGCAATGGAGATATATGAAATGTAGTTTTTCATAAAATAGGTAAAAGGTTACAAATGCATTTTTGTTTTAGCAAAAAATTAGAAATGAATGGAATTGCCATTTCTTGCCTCTTATAATAAAATGATTATTTCCATAAATTTGTGAATGTCAATTCCATCAAGAATAGGCATTTCACTATTTCGATCCCATCTGGATCGAGTTTTAGGTTTGGTAAGTTTGTGACAAGATACATATATATTATTCTTTGATATTTGACATTTGATCTTTTGAAAAATGAGTTATACATTACAGTGGTTCAAGAAACTATGCAGAAACTGGTCTCATATGGTGCAATATGACATAACGGTGCAAAAACAGTGCATGTGCTGCAAGGTTGTCATGACCGCTCGAGCAGTCCAAACGCGAGAAGCCTTTAATTTTTGGATAATTTGGGGTTAAGTCCTATTTCAAGGTTTCTCTTATTATTAGATCATAAAATTATATTAACTTTGTGATAGGTCCTAATTTGAACTGATTTCCTAAAAACAACCTTACTGAACCATTTCCGTGCTTCTCTATATAAACAAGCAATTTCGAATATTGAGATTCTATTTTCACTTTGAAGCTTTAATATTGAACGTACCAGTTTCTTTTTGCGTCGAAAAATCTGGTATTCTAGTAAAAACTTCCATTTTCGATAAATGTTCTAACGCCATGTTCAAGTTTATTTTGCATTTTAATCCATTATTTTGCAGTTTAATGCATTTTCAAGTTTAGTTTTTTTCTTTTCATCCACGATTTTAATAGCGGGTTGTTAATTTCTGCAATGAAAACCTTTTTTCTTTGCAAAAATGTAAATTGCAGAAAATGATATATTAACTACAAGGTGATGATAATGATATAATGATACTACATGTTCACTAATCATACATCATTTTCTACATGATCTCACTAACTATGATACATTAAATTACAGAAAATGAATCATTACCTACATCTTACATGAAATACATATGATGATACAGTAAATTACAGAAAATGATACCGTAATTACAAGTTAATGATAATAATACAATGATAGTACATGTTCACTAACCAAGCATCAATTTCTTAATATAATGAAAATAGTAATTTGAAAAGGGAAACAATAATTGGAAGAGATAAGTTTCCGTGAAAAACGAAAACAGTAATTTGAAAAGGGAATAATGATCGGTAAGTTGCAAAAAGATTTTCTGAAACTCAAAAAAATATCATTTTACCGTATAACCTTAATTAAAATTGATAAAGGGTATAAGGGTCTATTTTTTATCCAAAATTTTTTGAATACAATACTTTTGATAAGGACTAATCCCCAACCATTTTTCTAAAATGGGACTTATTATCTCCAATTTACGCTTAATTTTTGCTGCTAGGGTTTCTTTGCGCGAGTCAACTATATGTAGGACAACTAGGGTTTATGTTTTGGCTGCCTTGTAACTTGAAGAAAAACAAATCTTTTGATATATAGATAGTTTCCAACCACCGTGTGCATTTAAGAAAAAGATTTCCTGGAGTTTATTCTATCATTACTTGATGATCACATAGATTTAAGGCCTCTTAATAATATCATCAAGTTGTGCTCTTTTATCTTCACAAGTTCGTGGTTATCTTGAGTGGATTCTCAAGAGTTTAACTCCATTGGGGTATTCCTTCAGTAGAGTTGAAGTCCGATGGTGGATTTCGTCGGTGGTCAAACACAGTTTTGTGTATGTGGATTCGGCAAATAGGCTTATTACCGTAAGTTGTGTGAATTCAACAGGGTTTGTAAGATTTATTGTAACAAAAACTCATCTTTAGTACTTGATTTCTCTAGACCTGGTTTGGTCTCGTGATTTTTACCTGATTCGGAGTTTTTCACGTAAAAATTGTTGTGTCACGTGTGATTATTTATTTTCTGTTTGTGTGGTTGCTATATTTTATTTGTGTGGTTGGTTTAAAAATATCGACTAGTGCATCAATATTTATAAATCGAGATTTTTCAATTGGTATTAGAGCAGGTTCACTTTGTTAAATTTTTGTAAGAGTGTGATCTTCGATTGATTTGCAATAAAGAATTTTTCTAGGGAAGGTGCTTCAACCGGTAGATCTCATCTCTTTGACGGATCCAATTATCCATTTTGAAAAGTATGTATGAGAGTATTTTTAAAACCTATTGATGAACGAGTATAACATGTCGTTGTTGAGGGATATAAGTATCCCACTGTGGTTGTTGTTGGGGATACTGTCCCTAAACTCTCGGCTGGATGGAACATAACAAATTTTGAGGATACCAGCTGGAATATCAAAGTAATGAATGCTATCTTTAGCGAAGTCGCACAAGAAAAATTCCGTAGAATTAGTATGTGTGACTTGGCTAAAGAAGTATGAAATATTCTTCAAGTCACTAATGAAGAAACTCAAATCGTAAAAATCTCTAAACTTCAGCATTTTATTACAAATTTTGAAACCCTCCGCATGAAAAACGACGAGAAGTTTGACGATTGTTTATGCAAATTTAAGTGATATATGTGAATGCCTCTTTTAATCTTGGTGAAAAAAATTCCCAACTATAAAATTGTTCGAAAAATTCTTAAATTTTTACACGAATGTTTCCAACCAAAAATTACAGTAATAGAAGAGAGTAAAGACATTGACTCTATTACTATTGAGAGTTTAGTTGGAAACTTACAAACCTATGTGCTAAAATTTTAAAATAACAAGATTTCTAAAAATCTGGCATTTTTCTCGGTTCAAGGTATTGCTAGTGATTCTGATAATGATTTTGACCATAAATGATGGCTATTTTTGTGAAAAAATTTAATAAACTTTTAAAAAATAAAAAGCATAACCAGAAAGAAAAATTACAAAAGAAAAATGGGAAAGATAAAATGAAAAATATATTCAATTTTATTTAAAAATGGTTGAAATGCCAAATTTTTGACATTCAATACTATGAATGCAAATGATATGAACATATGCTTAAAGAATATCCGAACTTTTTTAAAAGAAAGTAAAAAAGAATTATAGTCACTTGAGATGACGAGAGTGAACCCGACATGAGTAAGGAGAAGGAGCCTAACTATAGAGATGGCAATGCTATTGCCTTTATTGCTTCTGTTCAAGAAGAGGACACCAAGTCTGATGATGGAAACATTGTCAGTGACTCTGATGAAAATGAAGGGGAAGGTGTTTGCGATACAAATGAAAGTGAAGCTCTTCAACAAGCTTATGACAAGCTTTATGATGAGAGCTATTTATTGACCAAACAAAATGTAAAATTGATTAATAAATTCAAATTATGTGAAAAAGAAAAAGAAAGTGTCAAGTAAGAGCTAACTGAAGTTCAAACCCTAGTAGGGAAGTTAAAGTCTGATATGGAGACTTTGTGTGAAAAAATTTCCTGGTGTGAAAAAAAAAGGAATGACCTGTTTAATTTGAGTCAAACTAGAAAAACCAGGATAGATGCCCTTGAAATTAAATTGTGTGCTTGTGTTGATTCAAAGAAAGAGCTTAAAGTGAGATTTGCTAAAATTGAGAATGATTTTTCTATTGCTCAAGCTACATTCAAGAAATTGAATGTAGGTACTAAAGTCTTGGATGTCATGCTAGGTCTACAAAAAGCTACTCAAGATAGATCTTGACTTGGATTCATTAGAGGTGCAATTAGGAATGTGTCCAAATGAAAAGAAAAAGTTGGGCAGCCAACTCAAGCTAAAACAGCACTGATTTTTGTGAAAAGTGAAACAGGTAAAGGGAATGCAAAAGGAAAAATTCAGACTGGTAAAACTACCATTCAGCACGGTGAGGTAAAAAAGCCTAAATTTATTCCCATTTGTCATAACTGTGGAGTCACAGAACACATTAGACCTTACTATTTTTTTAGACAAAAACAGATGGAGCAACTATTTCATCCTCATTTTAGTCCGATAAAAATGCTTTCTGGAGTAAAATCTTTGAAAACAACTCCATATTTGACTATTGAAGGTGATCTATTGCTAGTCAAAATCAAATCAAACATAATGATTTTACTAATTTGAATATTTAAACAAATAGTAATCAATTAAATCGTATTGAGAAAATTTGGATGAAGTTTTAATTCATTCAAGGTATCCCCTCTTAAAGGGAGTACCTCAAGTAACCTACCTCCTCCAGTTCTACTGGAGGCTTCTATCAAGCCATCAATGTCTATGTCTGGATTTAAGTTATCTAGTCACAAATGTGACTCCGAACTTGTTGAACTTTTTAATGACAAAATTGGATCTTTAAAGATTAAAGATTCAGAACAAATCAATACCCGAAGTCAACAAACAATAGTATCTCTAACTCCGTGTCTTCGGTGTCATCAAACACAGGATGAACTTCCTGCGCAGATTCATGCCAATGGAACATAGACGGTTATTTCGAATATCAAATTTATAAAGCAATTCATAAAATGATGACATGTGTATAAAGCTCTTAGTAATATTGACCACCAAGTCGTTAAGCCATTAGTAATAGCTTTATAGGAAGTTATAAAGGCTGGTTTGACAATTGTCTTAGTGAGGCTTAGAAAATCTCAAAAAAAAATCTACTGTCAAACTTGAACTCAGAACCAAACCCTCGAGCCCAAGAATGTCTCTATTACCAAAATCATGCAACGACCTAGTGCTAATGTGACGTCCCGAATTTCGAAAACATCTAGAGCGATCATTTAACTAATAAGGTTGCAAAAACTTAATAACGATATTACCTATACATGCAAAAAGAAATAGAATAGTGTAATATTACGGTTACGGACCCAAACAAAATATGTTTTTGAAACATAAAACAAAAGATAAGCAAATAACATGGGTACAGCTGCCAAAAGAGTTGGTGCTATTGGTCAGTAAGCCAGGCCAAGTGAGACTCCTACTTACGGGAGCTAAGGCTCCACTTCCTCGTTGATAAAGTCATCGGCCGGTGCTTTCGGCTCCTCAAAACCTGACATGAAATGCCAGGAGCTAACACCCAGAAAAAACAACACAAATATACAAATAGTTTTCAAGCAGCAAGTCATATATTAACAGTAATGATCATGATAGGAAATATGGCAAAAATGATGCAGTGAGTTTAATTACTAAGTTCAAATTTAAACTTGAAGTTATTCTAAACTCGCCCAACCAAAGTGAACCATCCTAACCTTAATCCAATCAACACAGACCACGTTTACCGACCAATAATAGGTGTTCCTTCAGCTGTGGGATGGCTATGTAGGCGAACTAAGTGTCCAATCGAGTCATCACTGACGGCAAGATGTGAAAAAATCATCCAAACTCTTGTAACACCCCGGTACAAACCCTAGTTGTAACAACCCAATTTATAACAACCAGTGTAGCGATCCAACCCAAACTCTTGCATTAGCGACGGTTAGTTAACAAGATCTTAGGTCACTAAAAGATCAAAAACCCTAACTTGGTCCGAAAATCCTAAAAAGATCAAATGCTCAGAGGCAAAATCCTAATGCTCAGAGAAGACTCCTAACATCCTAAATTAAGTAAATAACATGAAAAATTCTCATAATTTAGGTAAAATAACCATTTTGTCCCTAGTACAGCAAAAAGTCTTAAAAATCTAAAATTTGACACATGAAAACCCTAAATTAGATATTTAAATACAATTAAGTAACAAAAGAAAAAATAACATCAAAAAATGACAAAAATTCCCTTAGTGCCCGGCCACATTGGAATTTGTGTCTAAAAAGTGATTTTTTGCAATTTTTAAACACAAAAATGAGAAAAAGTTATATAAATTAAATATTATTATGACTCAAGACTTTTTATACAAGTAATATACATATTAATATAATATTATAGACCAAAAAAGGCAAACAAATCATTATTAAAGTTCTTACACACTTAAATAAGTCAAAAAAATTACATTTAGTCAAAGTAACTTAGAGTAATTTAAATTGCCTACATTCAAACAATTAATTGTTGTCAATATTTTTATAAATTATAATAATAATAATAACACAAAAATAATTCATTTTAGTAAGGTAAAAGACCAAAAATATATATCAAATTAATTTTAAAAATACTTTCTTGAACAATATAGTGCCAAAATACCACTAAATAAGCACTTAAAGTAAAATTTGAGCATAAAAATCAACCAAATAGCATCTTGGCCGAATTCCCCTATGATTTTCTGCAAATTTCAGATCTCAAAATATCTCAAGAAAATCACCACCTTGCATGCAACCAATGAAAAATCACCAAAATTCAAAAAAAAACATTCCAAACCATAATTAAATCCACCAACCTTCCCTTCTATATAAACCAAGCCCTTGGAGCCTTTTTTTCCTTCAAAAATTCGATAAAGAGAGAGAGGGAACACCAGAAAATTTCTAAGTATCTTGAGGAGAAGAAAAGAAGAAAGGAGAAGAAGAAAAATGGAGGGTCCAAAGGAAGAGGTTTTTGGAGACCAAAGCGACACCAAAGCCAAGTCCTCTAACCATCCTCTACTCTTAGGTCTTCAAATAAGGTAAGTAAATTCCTTAAAATCTTACGATATTCTCTCGTAAAATAACCCTCAATCCATCTCTTTAATCAACCCTAAGAAAAAAAAATAAAAAATAACTCAAAAAAGCGTCGTAGGAGTAGTTTATGGACTGTTTGTGTATGGACAAGCTTTACATGTGCTTACATGTGTATATTTTTGAGTTTTATGGCTTAAATATTTTCTAGAGTTTTGATTTGTATGAGTTTATAACATGCATGTAAAGAAAATACATCAAAAATTAACATAACATGAGCTAAGTCTTCAAGACCCTAAATAACCTGATTTTCTGGACATGCGAACATTCTGCCACCAACTTTAAAACGTCATAACTAATTGTAGCAAATGATCTTAAAGTGATTTTTGTGTTCAGACCTAGATTTTTGAGTTCTCTTTCATATAAAGTTGGTTTGAAGTGATTTCGTTGGGTAGAACTCCAGATATGTCATTTTTGCCAAAGAGTGTTAGATCTTAACCACTCTGAATTGCAGACCTAAAAACCCTAAGTTAAAGTGAGAACCGAGCTTGGGTCAAAACATAAAACTTGTAGATGACATATTTATCTTACTTTTCACCAAAAATGAGCCAAAAATATAAAGTCTTGATAGGTCAAAACACTTCCTAAAGTGACTGTTGTATTTTAGTGACTGACAGAGCCCTCTATCACACATTTTTGTGAGACCAAAAACCTAAGTTTTTAAATGCCAACTTCAAAAGTGGAAAACATGAAAAATGTATCAAACATATTAAGCAAAATACTGGGCAAAAAGTATCCCGAAATACCATCGTATGATACCCAAAAGATGTTGAACATTCTCTGTTAAAAATCGGTTATGCAGACCTTTTTTATGCTGACCGAACCTCTTTTATAAATTGGCCAAAATCATCAACTTGTTCCAAATAACTAGCCTTAGAACAAAACACGAAACTTGTAGGGGACACCTTCAACTAAAATCTCCCCAAAAATTAGACTCATGGCCCTTGAATTAATGCCCCAAAACCGTGGTCAATAGAGGCCTAAATTTTGCACTTTTCTCTGTAAAGTGCTGAATGATTTTTCCTTAATTAAAATAAATGACCCTTTACCCTAGGATTTGACCTTATTGTTAAACATGAAAGTTGTAAGAAATATTTTTATGTAATTGGTGTTCACAAATCAGAAATTAAATCTATGTCTAGGTACTTCAAAATATTGTTATAACTTTGAAATTGGCACTTGAACAATTAGATAAATTTAGCTAAGTGTTTGGGTAGTGTGCCACCTTATGGAACTTGAATATATGGACCTTAAAAGATTTATGTGAATGATTGGTGTATGAAATTAACAACTTGATGATTAGAAACCATGCCAATAGGTTGGATCCATATCACATAAATTATAGCTTATGCCTCGTATGCTTATACCTTATGCTTTAAAGATTTGTACTTTACGCTATGTTGGTTTGTACGTTATACCATATTTAGTTTTATACCATGTTATTGTTAAGTTGTACTTCAAGATACGAGTTATTGTACCATAAGTATCATTGCATTGCATTTGGCGCATCTTGTGGGTTACATCATGTACATTGATTTTTGGTTATTTCGTACCTTGGTCTTATTTATGGGAATTTGGTTTCCGTCGCTCCTCGAATTATGATTAGATTATAGAAGTGGTGTTGACAATGGGCCATGTACGTCCTGAGCCGCATTACGTTCTGAGTCGTATCACGTCTTGAGCTGAACAGCCACTATACGCCGCTGTGATCGGGAACGCTGATGAATGGGAACCTAACATACGGGAACGTAGTGGTACCATTCGGGTTATTATATAGAATATGTTGACTTTAGGCCATGTACATCCTGAGCCGTATCACGTCTTGAGCCGAACAGCCACTATACGCTGCTGTGAACTGGAACTTAACGTACGGGAACATAATGGTGCCATTCTGATTATCGTGTTTGATATGATCGACTTTGGATCATATATGTCCTGAGTCGTGTTATGTTCTGAGCCGTGCCACGTCTTGAGTCGAACGTCCGCTATACGCCGTCGTGATCGGGAACGTTGGTGTCACTCAAAATTCAATTGATTGATTTATAATCGGGGTTAGGCAACTGCATTGTATTCATATACATCACGCGCTCGCACAATTATTTTTACATATACTTACTCTATTGAAAACGTTAAATTGTCTGTCTATTTGGCCTTAAAATTGTATTGGGTATTATATGATATGTATTATAGGATATTT
>JAULJZ010104389.1:0-11776 GCA_032270985.1 Heliamphora pulchella | reverse complement strand
TATAGATCTTGTTTAATAGATTTTGACGAGTAAATTTTAAAAATATAATTTTTATAAAAAATAAATATATATATAATAAAAGTTATAATATTTTTAAAAAATATTTAAAAAAACTACATAAAAAGCAAAAAAAATTAAAAACTTTTAAGTTAAAAAATAAACTTTTTAAATTTTTAAAAAAATTAAAAAATTAACTTTAACCGGATTGCCAAATGATGGCTTTGTCCAACTTTTTGATAAAATTAGTGCATTTGACTTAATTTTTTCTCCTTTATTTTGATCTTTCAATTAATTTTTTTCTTTTGATTTGTCTCAAAGAAAGATTAAATTTTTTATCAAAAGATAAAAATATTCAATAAATAAAATTTAGTTTATTAATTTATCTTTTTCTTTTAGCAGTAAGGAATTTACCTTTTTTTTATACATCTCGTCATCTCGATGATAAAATTTTAAAAGATAGATTTTGTAAGTAAAAAATAAAAACATATTCCAAATGAAAATAAATAAAATAAAATAAAATAAATTTATAAAATATTATCCCATTCAGACCTTGGGTTTTATAAATTCAATATATTATTTAACTTATATAAATATAATTTAAAAGAAAAAAACAAAATATAAGGACGGACAACGTGGGCCCTGCCGGTCTACTTTTCTCCATCAAGCACCCTACTCTTTTACCTACACGTGTCGTTCCTGTTTTAGTTGCAGCACTAGCTGTGCTCTCTTGTCCGTAGGTGATGATGGCTCTTTCATTACCCTTTTTAGGTTCAATAGGTTAATGCATTGTCAAGTCATTTTTTGGTGATGTTTGAAATTGATAGGTTATAGATACTAAAAGTTATAGATATTAAGTAAAAATTAAAATTTATAATTAAAATAAAAAAAATATAATTTATTGTAAAAGTTGTAAGTGTTTAAAATAAATTATAATTTATGTTTGGGTTAATTTTGATAATTTTTGCTTATTTTTTTTACATTTTGATTGAAAAATTTTATTTTTTCGAATTGTTTCGATGAGATGAATTAAAAAAGTAAAAAAATTGATTGAAATATAAAAAAATTCAATAAAGACAAAAATAAGTAATATAAAATTTAGTTTATTAGTTTATTTTTGTCTTTTCAAAAAAAATTAAATTTTGATTAAAATAATTTTATTTTTTCAGTTCGTTTTGATGGGAAAAGTCAAAAATTAAAATTGTTTGAGTAAACGATAAAAAAATTTATTAAAAATAAAAAATAAATAAATAAATAAACAATTATTTTAAACAAAACATATATAAATAAAATTAATTATAAAAAACTAAAAACTAATAATAATTTTGCTTGCAACGCATCTGGCAAAAAGTCTACAATTCTATTTCTGCTGGTTGTGGTAAAAAGACGACATTTTGCAGTTATAATAATTAATTTATTTAAGAATAATTGACGTATTTTAATAATATTTTTTTTTGTGCGGAGACTATGAACTCGTTCGATAACCCGGACTTGATTGAATTAGAGTAGTAGTGGAGTGAAATTGATAATAAGTTGGGATTAGAAGTGAGATAGAATTAATTTTTTTGTGTTTAAATTGAGTATGATTAAATAACGGACTAGATAATAATATATCCTTGTATTAAGTTAATTTATTTTAAAATTAACTTAAATAAATTAATATGTTAAATTTTATGTTATTTATTTTAATATTTTAATATTTCTTATTATTTTTTAAAATTTTTAAATTTACTTCTTAATACAATCTTTTCTAATCCCACACATCCCCTTTTACTAATTATCCCTCATATGGCGGACTAGCAATTTGTCTGGATAACTAGTTCGAAAACTTAATAAACATTGGATTAAACTATACTCCGGACTAATAGCCCAAACGGACTAATAGTTGTCTTTTTCTTGAATAGTTATCTTTCATTTAATATATTTTTTTGTTCAAATTTATATCAAATTTGTAATGCATTTAGATCTCACGATGTTTCATGATTAAAAGAAGTTTTTTTTTTTATTGTTCTTGTTTTTGTTTTTTATTTTTAGAGAAATTTAAAAGAAACTGAATTGATTCTAAATATTTTTTTATTTCTTTTTAGATTTTAAGATCTTTAAATGTAAATAAGACTTTGTATTTTTATTGAAATGTCTTATTTACCCTCACTGTTATGTTTCATTTGGAAAAATATGAAGAACCAATTTAGTCACATTTACATATTCCAATTCAACACTTTTTATTTTTATTTTTAATTATTCTCAAAAGAGAATATTATATTATTTTATTCAAGTTTTTTTAAGCTTGAGATATGTTTTTTTTTTAACTTTTTGAAAAAGTGAATGTGGTTTTTTTTGTAGAGGACATTATTGTCATTTTGTATAATATATTTTTAAACATGTTTCTTTTTAACGAAACTAGACATCTTTAAATAAACTGTAAGATAAGAAATCTAAACAAAAGTTAAAAGAAAAACAAAGAAAGTCAAATCAAATGACAAACATTTATTGTAGTAGTAATAGTACGTACAGAGACAGCTAATCACAGATTAATAACAAAAATTGAATTTTAACTATTTATTTGTATTAAAATTTACAATACTTATTAATTTTAATATAAATAGATGGATAGGATTAATTTTATGTGATTTCTGTGATTAGCTGTCTGTGTACAAAATATTTTATTTATACCAAATTATATGTGACACACTTCTTTTAAATCAAATGGGTAATGTTGGCATTTTAAGAAAAATTATGGGCATAATTGTAAAAGCACAACTAATTCAAATGGATTGGATTAACAATAACACATTTCAATATGTATTAGCACCAAGCCCATTCAGTGAGATTGATAGTCCATTAAGATTCTTAATCCTACCCAAATTGTTCAAAACAAAGGTTTAAGGGCCCACTGGATTCATAAGACTAGACTTTATTTGGTATCTTGCTAGTGACCGATTGAATTATTTTTTTCAAAATAAATCAAAATAAGCATAAATTGACCCGAAAAAATATATATATAAAACCTACTCATACACAATACATTGTTTTTTTTCTGGAACTAAGCATATGTTGGGAGTGCTTAGCGAAGCTAATGCTAGTAATTTTTAGTTTCTTACTAATCGTTTTAATTATAAATTATAATTTTTTTAAACAATCATAACTTCTATTATAAATTATAATTTTTTTTAATGTTAATTACAAATTATAATTTTTATCAAATACTCACAATTTTTACTATAAATTATAATCTATAATAGTCCGTTTAGTTATCAATAAGAGAAAAGAAAAGAAATAATTATGTTTTCTCATCTTAAGTTATAAGAGAAAAGAAAATAAAAGAAATAATTATACTTTCTCTCCTTTTTGTTGAAATTAATTTCTTATTAGAATTAATAAGAGAGAAAAGAAAATAATTTTTCTCCACTCTTGTTTGAATAAATTACGAAAATAACCTTATTTTTACAAAAATAACCTTATTTTACAAAAAAAAAATGGTACTAGTTATTTTACGAAAATAACCTTATTTTTGCTATTTCCTTTTTTACTTCTTTTTTTCTAAACGGGCAATTTAGATATTATAAAAAATAACTAATTATTCAGATTTTTGTCTCTCCAAATCTCTTTAATTTGGAGAGATTTGAAAAGTTGGGTTTAAAAAGATTACTTTTTCTCAATTTTTATTTTGTTTTCTATTTTTTTCTGTTTTTTCACTCTTTAACGAACCAAACAAGTAATAAGAGATAAGAGAAATCTATTTTTTTTCCTTCAAATTACCCTATTCAAACATAGTACAAGCCTAACAAGTAATAAGAGATAAGAAGAGATAAGAGAAATCTATTTTTTTTTCCTTCAAATTACCCTAATCAAACATAGTATAAGCCTAACAAGTAATAAGAGATAAGAGAAATCTATTTATTTTTCCTCCAAATTACCCTATTCAAGTATAAGCCTAACAAGTAATAAGAGATAAGAGATAAGAGATAAGAGAAATCTATTTATTTTTCCTTCAAATTACCCTATTCAAACAGAGTATAAGCCAGTATTTGGATTAATTTTTTTTAATGGCTTTTAAGTTTTTTAGTTTTTTTTATAAAAAAATAAATATCAAATCATATTTAAAAAAATGAGAAAAAGCCAAACCAATTAATTTTTTTTTTAACTTTTAAATCAAAAAAACACAAAAATAAATTAATTCAAACACATGCTAAGTTATTAATATTAGCAATATAAAACATTCTAATCGAAGCGTGCATGTATATAAACAGTAGTAAGAAGAAGAGTTGTCATTTCGGTTACTCAAAAATATCAAAAGGTATAATGAGAGGTCTCTTTGTAGATCACTTGCTTCTAGCCTAGCTAGCTAGACACCATGCCTTGCCCTTTATTCCTAAGTCTCAGTCCCCGACAAAGTGACAAGTCAATTTTTAGACCCAATTTGGGTTTATTTTATTTTATTTATTTTAAAAAAAAACACTTCTTTTGAGCTACTGAAAAAGTTATAGGGTCAATTTTTGTTTTAATAAAATATCTTTTATTAAAAGATATTTTATTAGGAAATTTTTTTGAGTTAAAGATTAAGTTTCAAGAAGTAGTGAATGATTGTATCAATATACAAATGTATAAGAAGTTGGTTATTTATCTATGCAGGATTAATTCACAATTCACAATGACTATGTTTGTTTTGGCGAACTATTAGTTCGGAGTATAGTACAATACCGTGTTTGTTAAGTTTTCGGATTAATAGTCCGGGCGGACTAATTCGGACTATTAGTTAGCCAAATAGGGAATAATTAGTGAGGGAGAGGTGTGGGATTAGGAATGATTGAATTAAAGAGTGAATTTAAAAATTTTAAAAAATAATAAAAAATATTAAAATATTAAAATAAATAACATAAAATTTAAAAATAACAAAAAATTTAACTTATTAATTTATTTAAATTAATTTTAAAATAAATTAACTTAATACAATAGTAAATTATTATATAGTCCGTTATTTAATCCTACTCAATTCAAATACAAAAAAATTAATCGCACCTCACTACTAATCCCACTTCATTACCAATTCCCCCTCATTACTAATTTAATTCAATCTAGTTCGGATTATCAAACGAGCCAAATGTGTTTGAAAGCCATCGAATAAACAAATATTTCACAAAGAGAACGGAATAGAATGATAAATAAAAGAATTCTTAGGTTAGATTAGGAATTTGATTTTTGATTTGGTATGGATCAAAGTTCTACAGCTTCTCCCAATTCGATCAAGTCACCACGACTAGGACTTCGACCATAACATAAGTGACTTGCTTCAATCATGCGAGTTGCAGCGTACAATTCGAACTGAGGACGGGTTTTTGGATTTGTTTTAATAAAAATAATTTTATTAGGAAAATATTTTCTGTGAGAAATATTTTCATGAAACTCATCTTTTAAAAAATATTTTTTTAAGTAATTGGTTGTGATTTTGAAAATAACAGTGCTAGTAGACGTGGTAGTGTTATAATTGGTGACGATGGTGGCAGTGAAAACAATAACAGAAGTGGTGGCGATGACCCCCGGCACTCGATCACCACCCTTGACTCCGACCCCTGACTAGCGGGCACCCAAGCCCCTAAGCCCCGACCCCCAAACCCTAGAACTCAAGACCCCGACCCAGGCTATCAAGCCCTCAACCCCCGAGCCTTAGACCCTGGAGCCCAAACCTTGAGCCCCTCACCCCAGGCCACTGATCCTCGAACATTGGACCCTCAATCCTTGAACCCTACACCCCCTAACCCTCAGGCCCTTAACCCTCGTCCCTTGAACCCTTGGATTCTTGACCCTAAGCCCACAAACCCTCGACCCCTATCCCCTACAACCCCGACCACCGACCATAGACCACCACTAACCCCCGACACTAGACCCCCAAACCCCAGACCTTAGGCTCTAGAGTCCCCAACCTTGGGGCCCCCTGACCTCGGGCCCCCGAGTCCTCAACCCGCGAAGCCTAGACCTTGGACCCCCGAGACCTTGATCCCCGAACTTCTGACCCCCAACCCCTAACCCTCAATCCCCGGATCACCGACCCCAAACTCTAGGCCCCTGAGCCCTTGCCCGCGGATCCCCAACCCCCGATCCCCAAACCCTGAGCCCCCAACCCCTAGACCCCCCAACCTTAAACCCCAACCCTGGTCCCTAGCCCCCGACACCACCATCCCCACCACTACCTCCATCGTCGCCGCTAGCACTACCACCGTAAAATAACTTAGGCCTTTTTTTAAATCAATTTTGATTTTATGAAGTAAAATATTTTTTTAATATTTTATGTTAATTTTTTCAAATCGAATACTAAAAAATAAATAAAATATTTTATATTAAAACAAACAGAATCGTAGTGTATAATATTTTTAGAGCCACTATATGGTAACGATATTTAGTGATCAAACTTGAGTACTATATAATGTAGCATCTTATTTTTAGTACTTATATTATTTTATAAATTCATCATTTATTTTTAAATATCACAAATAGAACAGTCACATTGTGTGGTATTTAAATATAATTACAAAAATATAGTCACATAATATTATTGATATTTTTAGTAATGAATATGTGTGGTTCATGTTATGAATTAAGGTCACGTTTGGAGTGTTGGACTAGACTAGCATAAATTTGATATCTCAATATTAGTAGTCTTACGATATCAAATTCTTCGGATTAGATGTCTCAACTTTATTCTAGTGTTTTATTTGTTTACTTTACGTGATAACTACTTATCATATACAATTTAATCAAATCTTTTGTTTTTATAAAAATCACATAGGATAAATAATTTAATTACAAAAATATGCATACGAATAATTTAGCCTTTTTCAATCCTATTCGTGTGTTCTTTGGACACCACCGATAAAAATATTTTTTATTAAAAGATAGAAAGAATTTACCAAAAACAAAATTAAATATTAAAATTTTAATTTCTTGGCTTATTTTGATTCAAATATTTTTATTTTCTTAATTCATCTCATTATATTCTTTTTGACCCCGATTGCTTGACTCTCATACCTCGATCCCCGACCTCCGAACCCCCAATCCCCTACGTCCGAACTATCAAACCCTAAATCTCAACTCCCAATGCCCAGTTCCCCAACCTCCAGACCCCCAACGCCAGACCCCCGAACCCCCGACCTCTAACCATCCAACCAATGTTTTGAAAATTGGACCATTGACCAAATCAAAAAAGAAACTGAGTAGATAGGTTACCGATTCAACTGGAATCGAACCGTGATATCATAATTACATCATTAATAATCTTAAAATTATAAATATTAAATAAAAATGACATCTAAAACACAATCCAAATAAAAAAAATAAAAACATCTAATTACTGGACAAAAAAATTTTTTAAAAAAAACCAACAATGAACAAAGCAACAATAGTGGACAAGGACAACATTGAAAATTTGAAAAAACCCAACAAAGCAACTGGCAGCAACACGACAACAAAAAATTGACAAAAATGAAAAAGAAACAAGAAAGAGTAGTAAACCCAACAAAGCATCGCAGTAGGCAGCAAGAGGGTGTGGTCGTGGTGGTCCACTGGAAGGGGGAGTGATCAATGGTGGTTGGTGTAGTGCTGCGCCACTCAGTTGGTGCAATGAAATCAAATAGATTTATTGATTTATAAGGGTGAAATTTGTTATTTGCCAAACCCAGGCGGTTCGCCTAAACCAAAGCCGGTTCGACCGGGTCACTGATTCAATTGGAGATTGAAGCAATTTACGCTAAAAATATCAGTTTTTTAGTTAACCAGTTTAATGGGTAAATTTGGACCGTTAGTCAGACCGATTACCAGTTCTGGTTTAACTGGCTAGTCTGGTTCGATTTTAACAACATTGCTCTCGACCATTGACCTCCGATCACTGACCCTCGACCCCCTACCCCGAACCCTCAACCTTGACCATCTACCCCCGATCCCTGACCCCCAAACCCCATAACCTTAGACCTCCAACCCCCAATTCGGGACCCTCGACCCCCAACCCCCAATCCCGAACCCTTAACTCCTGACCCCCAGTCGACGACCGACCCCGGAGCTGGGACCAACCCTCAAAACCCTAACCCCTGAACCCCTACCCTCAACCCTTGAACCCTCGACCCTTACTACGAATTTAATGATACATTTTCTGTTGGAATTTTTCTGAATTCAATTGGCTTTATTTTCTGAATTCAATTAGTAATTGAATTGACCATTCAATTAGCAATTGAATTTAGGCAATTCAATTGGATTCAATACCAGAATTCATTTGACAATTGAATTGACCATTCAATTACCAATTCAATTCTGGTGTAACTCTCCATAAGAGAAATTCTATATTAAGTGGCTCCTGTTGTATTCTGAAAAGACAGACAAGAGGTAAGTAGAGAAAGAATACAAGGAGATGAGAAAGAGAGAGAGACCTGATTACAATTGTAAGTTGTGAGAGACAGAGTAAGACAGACGAGGTGCGTTCGTAGCCGATCTTTGGTGGTGTTCCAACGTTCGGGTCAACCATTTTATCCTGGGAGAGTGACGTCGGTGGAAAACCTACAACACCCTCGGTAGGCGGTGAATCATTCTTAAAAAAACTGTGTTTGCAGGACTCGATTTGTATTTTCTGTTCATATTATTTTTGCAATTTTAATTTCTGTAAATTCTATTTATTTTAATATTTAAAAGTTAATAAATATGTATTTTCTGAATCACCGAGCATGTATCTTGCGGCGTTATATTTCTCCCAATAATCTTAAGAATGATTTAGTTTTTAAAACTTGCTCGGTTTGGATCTTCAATTTTCTTTACCAGAAAATACATGTTTATACTTCTAACATATTCTGTGAGTACGTTCAGGTTTATGGATTCATTGCAGTATGGGAACATTATCTTATTCAGAATAATGTGTTCAAAATAATCCAAACCACAGTGGTTTTCTCTCATCCATCATCCAGTTGTCTGTTCAGGAAAATTTGGAAATCTGGTCGTTTGTGTCGACACTTTTTTATTTGTGTCGACACTTTTGACACTTTTGGCTGCTTGTGTCGGCACATTATCTGTTGGTGTCAACCCATTTTTTTCTGTTGGTGTTGAGTTGAACTCTCGGTTCTTTTGTGCCGACACATTTCTCTATTTGTGTCGACACCTACCTCTGTTTGGAACTCTCGATTATTTTGTGTCGACACCTTTATCTGTTCGTGTCGACACATTTCTCTATGTTGAACTCTCGGTTCTTTTGTGTCGACACCTTTTCCTGTTTGTGTCGACACCTTCGGTGGTTGATGTTTGCGTTGAATCTCTCGGCTCTTTTATGTCGACACCTTCGATGGTTGTGTTGACACCTTTCTCTGTTTGTGTCGATCCTGGATTGTTTGTATTGACACTTTTCCATGTTCGTGTCAACACATTTCCTGTTTGTGTTGACACTTTTTCTGTTGGTGTTGACCTTTTTCTTCATGTGTCGACATTTCGCTATGATGCTTAATTGAGATCTACATAACAGAGATCTGATCGGCTAAGGCCGTAAGCAGCCATGCGCGACTGACCTTTGAAAGGTTGAATGATTCAGCCTTCTAGGGTTCGGAAGCACTTGTTATAAGCAATGATGCATACCATTTTGATTTTGATGGCGCTACCCTCATACTCCCGCCCAGGGGCGCTGCCCCTAGGAACCCCGCTAGGGGGCACGACCCCCTAGAACCCCCACCAGGGGGCGCACCCCCTAAAATCCTGCCACATGAGAGACAACGTTTTGGGAAATTAAGTTTAGGTTGCTAATCTATTCTTATTATTGATATTACAAAGATCTAATATGTGAATTAATCTTATTTCAGGAAACAAGTCAACTGAAAAACAAGCTGCTCCTAAAAAATAGGTCACTCCTTGTGGCGTTGGGATTTAGGGGTTGTTTTGAAAAATATTTCAAAAATAAGGAATTCAAAAGATGTTTTAAAAAAATATTTTAACACCTTGAAAATCAAATTTTAAAAATCTATTTTATTGAAAATGGAGTCGCCACTTAGTTTTTGAGAAAAACTAAGAAAAACAAAAAAATGGCTACTAATCTTGAAAGCATTAACCAGATAAAAGGATTCGGGAGCTAAGGTACGAATCGAGAAAGGTGTTAGGCACCCCGTTCGCCCAACTAAAAGGTTGGCCTCTACTAATCATCATTGGGTCTTTATAAAATTTCTCAAATGTATGCAAATAAAAAAAGTAGAGACAAAGAAAGAACATCCAAAATCAAATATGAAAAATACATAACATATGTACATAGTACTCCAAATTAAAACAAATAAAGGGATAAAATTCTAAGTTCTAAGGCATGCAATTTCTAACTAAATGATACATGGAGCACTCTCTCATGCAATTTTACAAAAATAAATTAACTATCATGATTTTCATAAAAGAACAAAGCAAGCATACTAAAATTATCTAAATATGAATTGTTGCAAAAGATAAATTAAATTATCCTAAACATGCTTTCAAATAAAAAAAACTAAAACATGCATTAACATTAACATGGTGAATTAGTAAAGAAATGAGAAATACAAAATAAAAGATGCATAAAAATAAAGAATCCTAAAAGAAAGTTACAAAAGAAGCTTATGCTAAGATGAAAAATATTAGAAAATGCTTATTAACAAAAAAAACAATCTAACTATCCACTTTTGCATTCTTTTAAAAGAGATAGAAGAAAATAAAAAGAAAACAAAGAGAAAAAAATTACTCTTAGGAAAGAAATCTAGTTTATATGGCTTTTTTGTGATTTTTGAGTTTAACAAAATAAAAGAATAAAAATAAAATACATGTTATAAAAGAAAAATAAAGCTATAGGAAAAGAAAAAAAAATAAAACTTTAAAAAAAAATAAATACTAACATTAAAAGAAATACTAACAAAGAACAATTAAACTAATTACTATAAGAGGAAGAAAAGAAAATAGAACATTATAAGAAATTTTAAAACTAATTAACAAAATGTTAGAGAGAAAAACTATACTACCATTAAAAGAAAGAAAAGAATCCTCAAGTCGGGAAATGTGCTCCAATTGTCCAATCCTCGATGGGTGATCCAAACAATGTAGGCTTCAATGTAGGTATGGGAGATTAGGGACTCGGTATCTTGGTAGGGTTTCGGCGTCAGGGCTCGGGATCGCTCGATATATCGGGAGAGTCCCTCTCACTCAAAATTCGTCCTGAAAACGTACGCCGGGGTACAGTATTTATAGAATTCTTCAACCAATGACAATTTGACACGTTTTGGGATACGTCAGGCCATTTGAAGTTGGCGGTCGCCACAATACAAGTTGGCGGACGCTGGGTTGGAAAAGGTTCCACAAGGTTCTATTGGCGGCCGCCACAATGTGAGTTGGCGGTCACTATGCTGGAGTTGGCGGCCGCCACTTTTGGCTAGGGTTTCCAGGAGGTTCTATTGACGGCCGCCACAATGAACTTGGCGATCGCCACTTCTAACAATGACTTGGGCAACAAGTTATAGATGGTTTAGTACAATTTCATTGGTTTCGGAGATTTTGAAGGTTTTTGATGACTGGGCTCAAATACCGAGCTTGGATCACCTCTCGAGGATCGTACTGAGGCACTATTTCACCTGTTTTCTTCATCAGATTCGCCTAAGATTAGACGGGATCAAATTGGGGTGTCTACAGTTGCCCCTCTTTGATATAACTTACATAGCAATGTGTGATGCAAGTTATATTAAAGATCCAGAGACAGCATCCATTTGACCGAGCCGTCAATCTTAGGCCATACAAACACACATATGATGTTGGT
>JAULJZ010104378.1:0-11776 GCA_032270985.1 Heliamphora pulchella | reverse complement strand
AATTAGTCTACCTAATAAAGATGCATTCCTAATTTATAATCATTGACTAATTACTACCTAATTTACAGCCATACAATATTGCCTAATTACCTCCATACATTCAGCCATACAATCAGCCATATCTTCCTAATTTTTCAACACATTACACTAGTGAGAAAGGGAGAGGGGATGAGGGGGTACAAGATTCCACTTAGATGTGTGGCTATTATTTAAATTTCAAAGAACCACCCAAGCATGCGGATCGAGAACCAAACTAAAGCTCTTTGCTCTTTGCTCCATTGCTGATTCCTAGCAGTTTAAGCACACTTCTCAACAAATAATCAAGTCCAGTTACTCTAAAAATGACCAAAAAATAAAGGGAAAAACACAATTCAAAAACTAAATATAGCCAGGTATCTCAATCTAAATATGTGCATCAGTTTGTGTGAGTGTGTGTGTACTGTGTAAGAGTGAACCAAAAATTGCTAACTTCAAGGGCATGCAAAGATTTTAGTAGCCAAATTTAAAATTCCAAAAGTCAACTGCCACCATTACATAATGGTATTAGTAGCTGCTGACATTCATTATGACCGCTATAGCGGTGGGATTGAATTTCACAGGGGTACCAGCCATCACCATTACACTAGAACGTAATAGCTAGCATATGCTTATTTCCCCCCATGCAACTTCTTTTTTGTATTTATTTACTTATCATTGTCGAAGATCAAACATAATTTTTTTACAAAATTGCAACTTGTAAGTTGAATGTATGCAATATCCTAAGTATTACTATTCATGATGTGTGTGCATATTCATCATTTTTCTCTATGTGCGGTAATGCTTTAAGCTATATGTGAGCAAGGTGGCGTGAACACTATGTTAGTGAAACTAATATCTTACATTTAAGTTGTGTCATTGCATGAGAATCTGAAATTTTAAGAGCAATTCACGTGGTTCACTGAGATTTTGTAGTCATAAATGACTTCATGATCTCTAAATATCTTATTTCTTAATCAAAGTGCTTAATTGCTTCAAGTTAATGTTTAAACGCATAGTGTTTTAAATTTTGTAGGAAAACTTAATAGTGGCTAAATAGGATAAGGCATGATTAGTTAGACTAATCTTAATTAAGACAAAATGAGACTAACCGAGATGAATGAGATTAGTTAACTACTATGATGATTAACTAAAGTTAACCACAAAAAAATTAAAGTAAATCACGGGTATTAGTGAGTAGTGAGGCCCACACCCCACTTAAATGATCTCGTGTTTGAGGTGTCAAGTTTTTGAAAGTAAAGGGATGAGTGTCTCTTGATAATTCAAAGAAATAAAACAATAAGAAGAAAAGAGAGAGTTGCATCTATAGACTTAAGGTGTTTGCTTAGAAAGAAAGCGAAGGAATATCAATGAAAATGAGGATAAAATAGAGAAATCAAAACCAGCCTGATTGCCCTTGCTAATTGAGAAAAGAAACGAATTCTTTTCTTGTTCCCCTTATCTTAGTCTGAAGTAATTTAGATATCATGCTCAATTGAATAAGAAATCCTTAAGCTTAATGGGACCCAAGTTTGGGAAGGTGGTTGAGATAAAAATATAAAAATAATTTGTTTTAATGGAATATAAATTGCAAAGACACCAAGTGGACCGCAACTCTAAGGACTCAATATGAAAAGTTTTCATTTAACCCCGAAAGCCCTCCTATAGATAGGTTTCTCACAGGTCGCGTGAACTCTTTATAAAAAAAGGCTTTCATAAATTTTCGTGGGATCCAGATCAAGATACCCCGGCACGAGGACCGGCCTCTCTTTTCGGTGGCGACTTGCTTCCGGAGAATGGCCCATATCTTGGTGGTGGATGCCACGAGACAGCCCTGTCCCAACCACCGCTTGAGAGTACTTCTACTCCCCAACATATGGTCTCTACTCTATTTGAATTTGAAGTTCAAAGTCAACCTTTTGAGCAATCAAATGAATTGGCATATGATTTAAAGTTCAAAGTAAATTGAAAACCGCTCAACAGAAATGCTTTGATTATCTTGTCATGGAGGTCTATGAATTTTGAACCCTTTCACTACACAAACCTGGTTAAGATTTCCTCGCATCATAGGCTTTGGTGAAGATTGAGAACTTAAATTTGCAAAGCCCATAATGTTCCCAAAATGAGTACCCTGCAGTTTTGTCACTATCTTTTTTGTGTCTAAAGTAGATTACGGATTACTTGATCCTATCTACCTGAAAGAAAATGGAAAAGGAAACAAAAGATGTGAATTGGATTCCTAGTATTAAGTACCAGCTCTTCACCTAAGAGATAATGGAAAAGAAAACAAGAAGGCGCGATTTGAATTCCTAGCATGAATTACTAGCTCTTCTAAAGAAATTATCCTCGACCAAAAAGGCAGAACTCAATTGTAAGGAGGGGACTTTCTTAGTACCGAATAAGTATTACTATTATAGGGGAGTTTGAAAAACCCTATACAAGGGGCCTTTCTGGTGCGAAACGTTAAAACAACCCAATAGAACCTAATTCCGTGAAGTTCTAACTATTACAAAAGACTACAAGGCCATCTTTTTCAATTTTGTTGATTGATAAGCATTATATTACTCGGAGCCACATTATCAAGATATCAGGGGCAATGCCACTTGGAACATGGTGGGGTCAATTGACCCATTAAAGAATTTTTTTTTTAAATTAGTACTAGCGGTAGAGCCCACGCAATACGTGTGCAGTTGAAAAGATTTAATTGTTTTTAATTATTACTCACTATGTAAATATATATATAACAATCAAATTTAAGGTAATTCCTAACCTTCTTAAGCAATTTCTTATTTTGTTCCTCCCGAGTATGTTTCTCTGTCTAACTCCTAACAATAGAAAACCATTCAATTGAATCAATCTTTAAAATTCCACCGGCAAGAACACAAAAGTAATAAAACCCAAGAACAAATGATTACCTTTTTTGGAAGAGGAGGAAATTATATATAAGCACTAACAGAACCATTATTCTCCGTTGAAAAAGAATATTCACCTGCAAAAAGAGACCTACCATCGGACCAAGCATCTGAAACCTCTTGAAAATTCAAACTCAAATTCAATGACACCTTCTCAACCCGTTGTTCATCATCCCAAAATCCATACCACCTCTCTCTCTTCACATCGCCAAAATCGCTCTCATCTCGGAAACATCGGCTCTTTTCCGCTATCTTCTAGTCATCTTTTTCTTCTCCAACAGAGAATCCTTCCCATTCATCCATGAAATCCGAGTTGAGTTGCCCACGCACGGAGAATCCTTCCCATTCGTCTTCGATCCCCAAAATCCCTCAAGTAAGAATCTGAGTATTTTCTTGAGAAATAATGGTAGGGGAAGAGCAATAAAATCTGAAAAATATGAAAGCTTAAAGAGATGAGAGAGTGGTAGATGAAGAAAGAAGGATGAGAGAGAGAGGAGGGCAGAGAGTTGTGTGGATGGTTGTTGAATTGCTGAGAGAGATCGTAGAGAAAGAAGTTGCACTAGGGAGAGAAGGGCAGAGAGTCGCGTGGATGGTTGCTGAATTGCTGATAGGGATCGTAAAGAAAGAAGTTGCACTAGAGAGAGGAAGGCAGAGAGTTCCGTGGATGGTTGTTGAAGTGGGGATAAGGGATGTAACTGCTGATAGCGGTTTAATAGAATTTGAAACTGAGATAGGACGTGGATTGTTTTTTAAATGAATTTACATGTTTGGCCTTTTAAGTTAGTAATGGAGGGGAGGAGTGAAGAACCTGTGGATAAAAATGAAAGTACAAAATGTAACAGGGCTTCAAAAGTTTTTAACTGGCAAATACTGGGTTCCCTTTATAATAGTAAATAGATTATAATAATTTTTTAGTTAGTGTATAATTGACCCATTAAAAAAATTAATTGAGCCTGTAATAATGTAAAATACTATACAATTATCTTCAATGCGTGACGTCAAATTATTTGTCTTAATATTTTTATTCCGAACACTAATGATACATTCTTAGTTCTTGAAAAACCATGACAAAAGTTTTACAAATTACAAATTTAATTATAGTATTATTACATTGAGCTATTTTTTCGCAATCATAAATATGCAACTTCAAGAGCTTAACAGCCATGTTATAGAGTTGAATACTAAGAATTATCTTTATATGGTTTGATTCAATAATTGCTTGATCGCACATATTGAAAATAATATTTTTGATAACTAAACTATTATGTACCAATTTTAGAACATAAAGGCTTCGTTTGGCAAATGGCTTAAAGTCAGGATTTTTGCCTTTTGATTTGAAACCAAAAAAGCCAAAAAAGACTTGTTTGGGAACCTAAAGCCTTTTAGCCTTTTAGCCTTTTAGCCTTTTAGCCTTTTAGCCTTTTAGCCTTTTTTTCTTTTTTATATAAAATAATTTTATATAATTTTCACAAATATCATAAATTTTATTATACACATTCGCTTTTTATAATAATTATATATTTAAAATTTACTAATCAAAATATATCAAACAAAATCTATATTGAATATAAAATTATGTAAAAATATATTTTAAAAAATTACAATAATTCTTTTCTGACTTAAAACTCTTTTGAATTATTAATTGATACGTGTAATTTAATCTGTAGTATGCTAATAATAAATGATTAATTATTAACTAGTGTAAAATTATTATCTTATAAAATAAATAAAAATTAAATTTTTGAATGACTCCATCAATAAAAATTTCTGGAGTCAGCCACTACAAGAGATAACAACACTAAACCAATAAATCTATAAATATCATGGACAGGAAAGTAAGCAACAGATTAAAGACCAATAGAGATCGTGAATTAGTACTATTGATCACGAAGCAAGGGGAAGCCAGAAAGGTGGTGGTTGTGGGATTTTAGGGTTTAAAAGGTTATCTATTACTTCTCTAACTTGACTGATGGATAAAATTGCAATAATAAAAATAATAATTTTGTATGTGTGCAAAGCAAGGTTGTGTGTGAACTGTGTAGATAGAATCACCCAAAAACATCGAGGTTTAGCAGTATATACATGAATTATAAGGCAAATGCGGCGAATGTAACCTTACAAAACTTACGCGCGCAGATCATCTATTGATGGGAGAGACTGCGTATCCATTATTTTTTTTCAAATTTTAATTTCTTTGAGTTCTAGCGTGTTCTCGTCCTTTATCGTCAGTTCGAGGATTGGAATAGAAGTTTAGAGAAATGATATGAAAGTGGGACTCTACTGCATAGTTCTGTGAGTATATTCATATATAAACGTGTACGTATATGCATATGAATACATATACATGTAAGATTGAGAGATTTACCAGGAATTGCGGTGGTCGCCGACGAGTCGCCGATGGCGGACGGAAGCGTTGGGTGTAGGGATTTCTGGTGGGAGGATTCCGAGACTGTGAAGAGGGAACCAAATTTCTGAAATATGAGCGTATTATATATGAGGATGTTGGACCAGGAATAGGAATTGGCTGGGCGGGTCTTTCATTTCTATTTACTTAGTGTGGGATGGGTGAAAATTTGACTTTTTTAGAAAAAACAAACAATTAAATTGTTTAAAATAATTTTTTGTATTATTTTTCTGCATTTTATTAAAATTTTAAAATATTTTTATTTTTTACTTTTAAATTATAATATTTAGGATATTGCAGTTGCTTTTTTTACTTATGTGATAAGAGTTCAATTTTTTAATAGAAGGAATTATAGTAATTTTTTTTTAAAAAAAAAGTTATTTGGTATGTATATTTTTTCTTTAAAAATGTAAAAAAAAAAAAAAAATTAGTAATTTTTTAAAAATGCCAACGACGATACGTGTATAACATTGGTTAGTGTATAAAAATATTTTTAAAAAATAAATTATAAAAATAAAATATGTTCTATAAATTGTGGTAGTTCAAGAATAATAAAATTTTAAAATAAAATAAAAGAATAATGGATAGAGAAAAAAGAGTGGATGATTATGTAAGTACTCTCATAATTTTTAAAGTTCTAATTTTATAACCTATTTTAAGGGTATTCTTGGAGCAAAAATTTACAATAAGTGTCAAGAGATCAAAGTGGAATGCTTTCCTTTAATAATAGTATAGATATAGATTATTTGTTTGGGGCAAAAATGGATAAAAATATTAGAGAAATATAAAGAGATGATGGAAATATATTGTGGATAATTTTTATAATTTAAGAGTGTAATGCTAAAAAGAGTTATAAATACTATAATAAATAAAAATAATAATAATTGATGAATTAATAAAATCAAAAATATAAAATGCAAGAAGTTAAGATAAAAAAATATGAAATAAATATTATAGTTTTATATTGTAGTCTTATTATATTTTTAAAAATTAATTTTTATGCATGTATTTTTATTAGATTAATTTAATACATTTTCAAAAAAATAAAATAATATAATAAATTTTAATTAATATTTTATAAAAAAATATAAAAAAAATATTTGTTGTAATTGAAGGTGGGGCGGACTGAAAAAAATAAGACAAAATGACAAAATACTATTCTTACCTTATTTGTTATAGGGACCCGAAAAATTTCATATACAATGCATGAGTGCAGATTGAAAGCGAATTTTTTTTCAAATATGCTCTGTTTGGTTTAATTTGTGTAATTTTATTTATTTATGTCTTTTTAAGAATTTGTGCATTTTAATTAAAAAATTTACTTTTTCAAATGCAATAATAAGGGAAACTGAAAAAGTAAAAAAATAACATAAGATAAAAAAAAGCCCATGAAAAACAAAAATGCGCAACATAAAATCTAGTTTGTTGGCTTATTTTTTATATTTTTTATATTTTGATAAGAAAAATAATTACTTTGATGGTTTGACTTGATGTGAATAATCTAAAAAGTATAATAGTTTAATCAAATAATAAATAATAATTAATTAACAATAAAATAAGCACCTAAGTTGTTATCAATTGCCTATGTTTGGTCTAACTTTTTTTTAAAAATTTTTTGCTTAAAAGTTTTTTAAAAAATCAACTAATTTGGCCTCATATTAAAATCAGTTAGCTTTTTAATATTTTTTCACATATATTTTTTTATAAAAAAATTAAAAAATCAAAAATTTTATAAAAAAAGTTAGGTCAAACATAGTGGGCCATAAAACTTTAAGAAGTGAGTTAGACTATGTATACTATGTGTCCATATATACCATATTTATTTAGGATCCAACAAAATATTAGACGCACGTTTCATAAATTGGCTTAAAATCGGTTTTTTGGGCTTTTCAGCTTTTTAGCTTTGGGCCCGATTGGTAACTAATTTAAAAGTTAACTTTTTTATTTTTTATTTTTTTGCGTTTTAGCCAAAAAGCTAAATTGAGTTTAAAGTAAGTTATTTAGTAACTTAGTTTTTAAACTAATTTTTTTCAAGTTAGTTGTTTGGGTAAAAACTAATTTTTTATTTTTTGTTCAAAGTTGATAACTTTTCCCTTTTACATATTTGATACTAACGGTGAAAGCATACGCGATGCATGCCCTACTCGAGTTATCTAAATATTAAAAATACTATCTTTTAAAATATAATAACATGTATGATATTTTTACATTAAAAAAAAAGAATTACACGCAAAAATAATTAAATTGGTAAAAGAAAAACTATTGTCAATTTAAAATTGAAATTACAATTCACCAGCTCTCCCCATTAGCTAATAAAATTGTTTCGTTGCGAGTTTTGCCTTAGTTCTACAAAAATAAAGTATGCATATTGACTTTATATGAAATTTAATTTAATATGAAAATAAGTAATAATAATATGTAGGCCGATAAAAAGCTTACCTCATTACAATATTGTACATCTCTGCAAAAGATTTTAATTGTTCTATCTATCGTTGCTTATAGAATTGGGAAAAAAGTTTTTAAAATCCAGATTAATACGTTGATTGAGTAATTTTCTAATTAAGTAAATACATCTGTATTAAAATGTAGAATAAAATAAGGAGTTATTATATTTGTCATATTACCACATAGACCTCCAGATATGCTTTGTTACGCGCATTTGTAGAGTATGTTATTGCTTGATTTCTATCAAAAAATAAATATAAATTAGTATGTTGCGTATTAGCATTGTTAAGATAAACCATTGTAATAAAATTGTCATACCTGCATTTTCGCTGTGCATTTAATTCCCTTTTATTAGTTTTCGTAATTCAGGCGTACCAGCTCTAATCGATAACCTCTATTTAGGACAATAAATAGAGAATTTATTTATCTATATTAAGTATCAATACAATGATAGATTTATATTAAAAATTATGATGTTACTTCTACTAATGGCATAAAATTAAATATACATAATGACGTAAGAACATGTGATAATAAAATAGTGCATAGATTGTTATCATAAGTTCTATGAACTATCTGATCATCTTACTTTGTATTTTTAATTATATCGTCCTCCTTTTGATATTTTTGTCATAACTGCAACAATTTATTTTTGCAACATATTCCTATGTAATAATAACATATTAAAACAGAAAAAATCAAATTATATTGAGAACATAACTTTAAATAAAAAATTAATGAAGAAAATGATGATAAATGCAATACATACATGTTTATAACTATCTTTTGTTAAACAAATCATGAGTTGTCTGGTACCAGAATTTCTCTGTACACAACATTGCGGGTTTAAACTCTTTCTTTATTGTCATTGCTACCCTTTTTCACTAAGACTTTAGTTGTGTGCTTAGATACTCCCTAAATAAAGTAACGTATAGTTGACTATGGCTAAATACATTGTCCGGAAGGTATACACCCACATGCGGAATCATTTGACTTCGTGACTTATTTATAGTTAAGACAAAACTAAGGCGAATAGAAAATTGCGTGCAGTCATCTCAAATGACAGTTTTATGTTCTTAAGAGTTTTTAATGGAATGCGGGGAAAAAAAAAACTCTTGTACCTTTGAAATGACCTGTTAAAATCTCCGCATCTATAAAATTGCTGTTCAAAGTGCGACAAAGTAGCCTTGTACCATTACATAAATCGATTGCAGTATCAATGTTCCTTAAAAGCATAATTGACGCACCATGTTTCAAATTTAACACATGCAGTGGTAAACCACATAGAGAAATAGAATTTAAGAACTCTTGCGGGTATAAATTGTCAGAGTCATTCTCAATTTTATCAAAAGAATAATAGGTCCTTGGTTGCCCGAAAAATCTCTGAATAACTCTTTTATTTAGCCAATCCACATCTTTATTGCGAGTCGTTATTAAACCTCTACCAACCATATATGTTCCATCCATAGCATGATTACCAATGTCTGGGTAAATTTCTTCTATTAACTGGTCAAATGATTTGTCACCATCCCATGGTATAGCCATTGGGGTCGGTATAGTTACCATATCATCTGTAATGACGGGCTCTGAACCATCTCCAACTCGAAGAAGAAAACCAGCAAATTGTTCATCATTTTTGGAGCACATGTTTTGTTTAAGGCGAAGCAGATGAACATTCATCCATAAAAGGGATTTGACAATACATGCTGCAATTGTTTTTGCCTTTGTACCATTTGGGACGACTGAAAGCAGTTGATGAAAATCACCTCCAAATACCATAATTTTTCCACCAAATGGGGTGTCTATTCCTATGACATCCTGGAAGGTTCAATTTAAAGCTTCAACATCGACAAAAAAATTCCCCCGGGACCATCCACAAAAAAATTCCTATATTATTTTGTTGGACAGCCCTTGTAATTGACTGAAATGCAGAAGTTTGATCACTATTCAACATCGCAATAGAGTCCAAGTCTTCTTGAGGATTAACAATTGAAAGCTCATCTTGTATAATCTTTGGAATTGACGAATGATCATCAAAATCTATTCTGATTTCGAGGATTTCGTAATCTGATATGCTCTTGTTAGATTGCAATAAAAGACGATTTATATCACTCAAAACTCAATTAAGGATGCACATATTATTCTTATTGCTAGATACATAATCTTTGATCATAAAATGGTAAAATTCATTCCATAAATTTTGCACTACTATTGGTTCACAATACACCAATATTGTTACAAACAATCTTCGTAAAGTTGATGGCATACGCATGGTTGCAGCTTTTAATAAACAATGTCTAATCCTATCATCGTGTTGCAACAGACTATGATGTTCAACTGCTTGTTTGAATGTTGGATATGCATTTCCATTGACCGCCAATAAATCGTCGAATGATTTTGGCCCTCGAATATGAGGGAGTAGAATCCTTAAATAGAATCGCTCCCCTTCTGATGGCGAAACTGTATAGATCCTACCAATAACCCTTTGATGGCTTTGTCTCCGTCGCTACAACTTTTCACGATTACACCATCTGTAATGTTGGGGGATCTCCCGATGTAAGTAACACTTTGCTGCAACATTATCAATATTTAGTCGGAAAAACTAGGTAAGCATTGTTCTAGAATATTACTCAATGGACAAAACATTTTCGATGTTTTGAAATATGTAAAATCTAACTTGTTGTCTATTTGGCAAGTGTATTTATAGGCTTTCCACGCTAAGGGTCAACCTCGTCATTGAAAATTTGAATAATTTTCATAAAACTTCAGGAGCACAAATTCATCTTCCATTTATGAACTATTGCACTTCATCATAGTTAGGGCCTTGGCGCATTTCTAGTGCAACACGGTTGGAACTTTTGTAAACATACTTGTATAAGTATTTTACACTTTTCACATTGCTGCAAATTTCAACATTGATATGACAATCGTATTTCAATAGCAACCATGGATTGTATGGAACGATCTAACTATTATCCACCAGTACTTGTTCATTACTATCCAACCGTACTAGTTGGCCTTCTCTTCTTCGGTATACTGGATAGGAATCGATTCCTAGAGTTGTGTCTCGAGCAAATGGCTTCAGATATCGCCTTTTACACTTTCCATTTTTCATGTAAGGCGAGTGTTCGCTGTACATTCCACATGGACAGTGTATCATGTGTTTGAGCACTGCACTGAACAATTCAGGCTCCAATTTTTTGTCTGGAATTTTAGCTCTAACAATACCATCATAATCATCCGAAGTATTTAACTTATCATTTTCATCTAAAATTAGAAGCATATGTACATGTGGTAAACCCTTTTTTTGAAACTCAATGACGTATGCATATGCAATGATTTTTCCTAAGACATTCTTGGTTAAAATGTTATTTTTCCTCTCTTCAAGTTTGGAACGAAAAATCCTTGCTACCAAATCGGGGCGATCATTTGGTACTTGTCCAGGTAATAGCTCAGTTTTGATTTCAGGCCAATTCAAATTACATGTCATTGTAAGAAAAAGATCAAGTTTACCGTATTTTTGAACCAATGCCATTGCATCTTGGTATCTTTGATACATATCTCGAGGGCTTCCAACAAATGATAATGGCAATATGACTCTACGTCCAATATAAATTTTTTGATTTATTATTAACATGCTATAAGAATTGCAATAAGCAGTTTTCATGACAAAATGGACAACTTATACCTCCATAATTTTCACCAGCATGAATAGGGTTCAATAGGCCTTGGTAAAAGTCAGCACGAATGTCATTTTGATGTCCATGTATCCATCTAAGTTTGTGGGTCTCAATCTTTACGTAATTATCCACCACATATTGTTGCAAGAGTTGGCCTCCTCAAAGAAGAAGTGATTGATCATTGGGATGGATCTAAAATTGTAATATGTCAATAGTTGTAAATAAGTAAAAATAAAATAAATTGAAAGGAATAGTGAAAAAATTATATTGCATATGTATCCTCACCTGTAGTAAAAATGCATAGAAATCACAACACGTTA
>JAULJZ010104367.1:0-11776 GCA_032270985.1 Heliamphora pulchella | reverse complement strand
AATCAGGTTTTGGTTTAAAAAGGCATTTTGGGTTGTTTTCGGTTGGGTGAACCGAGTTGTGAGGTTTTTCATTTGGTGGTTCTTGATGGTTTGAGCTCGTGTATGTCCGTGGGCGTCAAATATGCGAGTTGGTAGGTTTATATGTGCTTTGATGCATCATAGTGAGTGTTTGAGAGTTTTGGAGCTTGGAACTCAAAACAGGAGAAAATCTGAGTTTTTCTTGGGTGCCTGCGCGCTCGAGTGCTCGATGTCTGCTCGAGCGGACATGCTGCGCATTGTCATTTTTTTTGGTCATATCTCTCTCATTCGGACTCCGAATTGGGTTATTTTTGTACTTAAATTGAAATTTCGAAAGTCTTTTTTTCAATGACACCTCTCTCACAATAAAATTCTTTTTGTAGAAAAAATTATGACCAAAAGTGTGAGGGTATGTCAAAATTTTTTAACTGTTTTTGGCCGAATATTTTGGAAAAGATTATTTTTCATCTTTTTTGAAACCTTTTATCAAATTTCTTATTCGTTGAGAGTTTGTTTGTGGATGATGTGGCGGTTGGCATTGGGTCTTTTATACCCGTTTAATGTATAATTGTGAAAATATTTTCGTAGCCGAGCTATGGGTTAGTTTTTAAACGATTTTCTAGATGTACTAGGATAGCGGGTATTTGGCACGAGTTACCCTCGGTGGAAGTCTAGAAATGTGCGCAGAGCAGGTACTTTTGTCCTTCGGGGTAATTCCCGTAAGAAGGGGTGGGTGCTTTTTGTCCCTCGGGTTTCGGGCCCGTAAAGGAAGTGATTTACGTTGTGGTGGCTCCGTATAGAATTTGTCATTACCTAACAGATCTTAAATGATTCAAGGATTAGTTAATGGACAGGAGTTTATAGTTGTTATCTCTGTCCCTTTGTGACGGAGTCGGTACATAGGATTCATTTTCTCTTTTCTCGTTGTGTGATCCGAGTGGAAAAACAACGTTTTGGTTATTGCTTTTCTTTAACTGTGGAACGTGGTATGCATTATTGAAATGCTTGGTTTTGAGGATGAAAAAATTTGGGGTTTTATGATGTAAAACCGTTTTGATGTTTATGTGGTTGAGTCAAGTTTATTTTATGTGATTGCATATCATGCTTTAGTGCATCATAGTTTGTTTCCATTGGGTTTCGGCTCACGTAGTGGGATTTATTAAAACATTTTTCAAGTGTTGGTGATCACGTGGAGTTGATTTAGATGTGCTCGTGGTGGCAGGAAGACCGTTGTATAGTTTTTCTTTTTGTTATAGAAACATGTATTTATACATGCGTTGCCTATTTATGAAGGCGTGCTTGTAAGTCTTGAGGCTATATATTATACATGTATGGACAAGTATGCATGTTGTACTGAGAGTGAACCTTGGGTAATCTTTTAATTCCAAAAGCTGTATTATTTTTGGATGATTGTTTATCAGTAAAACCCTATCTTTTATAAATGGTGGTTTGGTAGGCTTTTCATATGACCCTAGTTTTTGGGACGTGACAATTTGGCATTAGAGTTCTGGGTTCAAATACCTACGAGCCATGAAAAGAGGGTGCATCACCTTGGAATGATGACTGTGTATGCTTGCTTGCATGTGTTTAAGTATTTTGATGACATGTTAATAGCTTGTTGAGCATAATAGTTTATGTATACTTGTGTATGGAGGTTGGACCTTAGGATTGATAAATTTGAACGCCAAGTTAGAAATGCGTTTGGCCGACGTATATGTATTAGCATGATTATGTCTTTTATGTTAGTCATGGCATGTTAAGCTGTTATCTCGTCTTCGTATAAAATTATGTCCACGCGGGGAGGATGGGGACGAGGTTGTGGCTGAGGCCATGGTCGAGGTCGTGCATATGTCCAGGTTCCAGAAGAAGGGAACGTTCATGCCCCACAGGAACATGTGGGCAGTGCTGACATGGTACTGGAGATGCTTGCTATAATGAGAGCAATGACTGAGGCAACTAGGGCTAGAGTGAGGGCTCCTGAGCTAAGGGCCTCTGTGGCAATGAGGGAATTTTGGTGGTTGGATCCTCTGATCTTTTCTAGGGAGTCGGACCCTAAAGCTGCTACTGAGTGGTTGGAAGTAACCACGACGATCATGGATACTTTGGAGATTGAGGAGGATGCTTTGCGGGTTAAATTGGCGGCGTTCTAACTTCGGGAGGATGCAAGAGAGTGGTGAAAGTTTGCCAATACCACGGTGGATGGTACGTGAGCCGCTTTTACTAGAGCTTTTCTTGAGAAGTACTTTCTGAGTTCTTCGAGAGATATATACTGAGAGGAGTTTCTCTCCCTTGTTCAGGGGAACCTTACCGTGGTCTAGTATGAGGCTAAGTTCACGAATCTGTCGCGGTTTGCATCTAAGATGATGTCAACGGAGGAGTTGCGCACCAAAAGGTTTGAAAGGAGCCTTTGACTTTCCATCAAGGATAGAATTGTAGCGCTGGGTTTGTGTGTTTACATTGAGATGGTGGAAGCCGCTATCCGAGTAGAAAACTCGATGGCAGAGAGCTGCAGAGCTAGGGAGGGTAGGAGCCAGTAGAGTGATGGAGGTACACAGTTCCATGGGCGCGATAAAAAGTGTCAGAGGTTGACTAGTCCGAGTTCTTAGTCTGTGCATTCATATCAGCCACAGTTGTCCACACTTGCACTTTCAATGGCCTCGACAGGAAGGTCGGAGCAGAGGGAGCCTATTTGCTATCGATGCGGACGGCTAGGGTATCGTTCACCTGAGTGCTCGCAGAAGGGCCAAGTACAGAGTTCAGCGTCTGTCCAGTCACAAGGGAGAGACCCACCAATATGTTTTGGGTGTGGTCAGTCCGGGTACATTTGTAGATATTGTCCCCGAGGAGGGAGTGTTTAGAGTGCGATAGGAGTGTCAGTTGTTTCATCTGCACAAAGACGACAGACTTCGCAGCAACCTAGGGCTTAGACGTCTAGGTTTGCAGAAGGAGGTGCCTCAGCACAGTCTGTGAGGCAGTCGATAGCCCAGGGTTACAGTGGGCAGGCCAGAGCACCACAAGGTAAAGCATATGTTCTTGCTGATCCTAGTGCTTCCAAAGCACCGGTTGTGCTCGATGCTATAGCTACTCCATCCATCATCAGAGGTACTCTACTAATATATAGCTCATGTGCTAGTGTTTTTATCGACACGGGAGCATCACATTCATTTATTTCCTCTGCTTTTGCATCTGTATTGGGGTTGGAGGCAAACTCGTTAGGTAGTGTGTTGAGCCTAGAGACCACGGTCCGTGTGAATGTGGTGTTGAGTAGAGTTTGTAGATCATACGAGTTGGGGGTTGCCAATTGTTGTTTAGCGTTTGACTTTATCATTCTAGACATGACCACGTTTGATGTCATCCTAGGGACGGACTGGCTGACTGCCTACCGTGCCTTTATTGATTGCAATCAACAGAGGGTATCGATCTGTACGCCTGAGGGTGACTGCTTTTGTTTTGTGGGTGATCGGGAGGGGTTTGGTGTTTATGCCTAGTGTTGCTCGGAATCGAGGGAATTTGAGTTTCCTCTTTTCTGCTCTCATGTTGGATGAGCCAGTTGAGGTTCGAGGGGAGTTACCCCATGTGGTTTGCAATTATCTAGATGTATTTCCTGACGATCTGTATGAGTTACCTCTGAGCCGTGATGTGGAGTTCTTCCGGGAGCTGCTCCCATCTCTATGCCATCTTACTGCTTTGCACCAGCTAGTTGCGAGAACTCAAGATACAGCTTTAGGAGTTGCTTGACATAGGGTTTGTACGTCCGAGTACGTCGCTGTGGGGAGCTCCAGCTCTTTTTACGAAGAAGAAGGATGGGTCCTTGAGATTGTGGAAGGATGGGTCCTTGAGATTGTGCATAGACTACAGGAAGCTGAATTAGGTAACAGTGAAGAACAAGTATCTTATGCCAAGGATTGATGACTTATTTGATCAGTTAAAGGGGTCGAGTTGCTTCTCGAAGATTGACTTGAAGTTAGGGTACCATCAGTTGAGAATTAGGGACGAGGACATAGCGAAGATCGCCTTTCGGACTCGTTATGGTCACTATGAGTTTCTGGTTATACCGTTCGACTTAACAAATGCTCCTGCGACGTTTATGGGTTTGATGAACCGTATCTTTCACCTGTATTTAGATAGCTTTGTGGTTGTGTTCATGGATGATATCCTTATCTATTCACCCACGAGAGAGATGAACGAGGAGCATCTGCGTATTGTCCTACAGCTTTGAGAGAGCATCGCTTGTATGCGAAGTTCGAGAAGTGCGAGTTTTGGATGTTAGAGGTGAGATTTCTTGGACACGTGGTGTCGAAAGATGGGGTATCAGCGAATTCTTCGAAGACTGATGCCGTGATGGATTGGGAGCGACCGAGGAATGTCTTTGAGATCCACACTTTTCTAGGTTTGGCAGGCTACTGTAGGCAATTCGTGAAGGATTTTTCTAGACTTACAGCACCGATGACGCGTTTTACACGGAAGGGAGTCATATTTATGTGGAGCGAGTCTTGTGAGTCGACACTCCAGGAGTTAAAGATGAGATTGACCAGTGCACCAGTGTTAATTATTCCTGAGCGAGGTTTAGGTTACACAATATACTGTGATGCATCACATGATGGTCTGGGTTGCGTTCTGATGCAGGGAGGTAAGATTGTGGCTTATGGATCTCGACAATTGAAGACACATGAGAAGAACTATCCGACAGATGATCTGGAGTTGACAGCCGTGGTCTTTGCTTTGAAGACATGGCAGCACTATTTTTATGGTGAGCACTTTGAGGTTTTCTCTAATCACAAGAGCCTAAGATACTTGTTTTTGTAGAATGACTTGAATATACACCAACTACGATGGATGGAGTTGTTGGAAGACTATGATTTCCACTTAAAGTATCATCCGGGAAAGGCCAATGTTGGAGCCGATGCTCTTAATAGGAGATCTCATGGTACATTAACTTCTATGGCTATGCAAGAGTGGGGTATGCTTGGAGACGTTGGTGAGTTTGATTTGTGTCTTAGGGAGATAGGAAGGGGCACGACCTTATTTTCAGTGGCTTCACGGTCTGCATTGGTTACACTCGTGTTAGAGGCTCAACAGACAGATCAGGAGGCTCAGATGATACGAGATCGCATTGCTAGTAGAAAGGACATTGCGGGATGGGTTATGAGCCCAAATTAGAGTTTGAGATTGACAGGGAGATTGTTTGTACCAGAGTCGTGTCGTGCCGAGGTATTGCACGATTTTCATCATTCACGTCTTGTAGTGTATCCAGGAGGCACGAAGATGTACCACGATCTGCGCCGTCAGTTCTGGTGGATGGAAATGAAAAGAGATGTGATCCAGTTCGTTTCTCGGTACCTTACTTGTCAGCAAGTAAAGGCGGAACATCAGAGACCGGCATGATTGTTACAGCCGTTGCCAATATCTGAGTGGAAGTGGGAGAACGTCATGATAGATTTTGTATCAAGACTTCCTCGATCACCCAAGGGGCACGATGCTATTTGGTTGTGGTTGATAGATTAACGAAGTTTGCACATTTTCTTCCCACTTGTGTGAAGGATTCGGTGGACAGATTGGGTAGGTTGTATGTCCTTGAGATAGTCCGGCTACACGGAGTACCTGTAACTATTGTTTATGATAGAGACCCACATTTTGCATCGCGCTTTTGGCAGAGTCTTCTAGTGGCGTTGGGGATGAGCTTGACGTTCTGTACAACTTTTCACGCACAGACAGACGGTTAGTCTAAGAGGACCATACAGATTCTGGAGGATATGTTAAGGGCTTGTGTACTTGATTTCTGAGGTTCTTGGAAAGATCATCTACTGTTGGCAGAGTTTACATACAACAATAGTTATCAGTCTAGTATTTGATGGCACCGTATGAGGTTTTGTATGGTAGGCCGTGTCGGTCACCTGTGTGTTGGACAGATGTGGGAGAGACTACAATTTTGGGACCCGACTTGGTGCGGGAGACGACAGAGAAGATTGTTGTGATTTGTCAATGCCTGGTGACAGCTCAGAATTTCCAGAAGAGCTATGCTGATCAGAGGAGGAGACCGTTGGAGTTTGTAGTGGGAGACCATGTGTTTCTGAAAGTCTTGCCACAAAGAGGTCAAATGAGGTTTGGCTGTAGTGGGAAGCTATCACCGCGTTTCATTGGACCATTTGAGATCCTTGACAGGATTGGGGAGGTAGCATACCGTCTTGCTTTACTACCTCAGTTGGTGTCTGTGCACAACGTGTTTCACGTTTCCATGTTTCGAAAGTATGAGCCTAACCCGTCACATGTTCTGGATTGAGCTAAGTTGTAGGTAGATAAGGATGTTACATATGAGGAGCGGCCGGCGAAGATTCTGGACATGAAGGAACAGGTGTTGAGGGTGAGGACCATTGCTTATGTTAAGGTTCTTTGGCTTCATCACGGGGTTGAGGAAGCAACTTGGGAGCTTGAGTTTGGGGTTCATACTAGAAACCCGGAGTTGTTTGCCTTATAACCTTGTGGCGAATTTCGGAGACAAAATTCCTTAAGGGGGGAGAGTTGTGAGACCCAATTTCGTTTATTTTTTGTTATATATATTCGATGTGTTCATTTATGCTTATGTGTCGTAGAACAGTATGTTTATATGCGTTTTATGCATGTTCAGGCTTAGAAATGCATGTTGGGTTGGATACCGGGGGCCATTGGGCTTTGTGGTGCAAATTTAAAAAAAAAAGATATTTTCGTGGTCTATAAATATCTTACGTTAAATATTTTTAAAAAATATTTTTAAAACTTCTCAGCTAAGTTTCTTCTTTTTTTTTTTTTCTGTTTTCTCTCTAACTTCTCGGGGGCCCAGGGCTTGATTTTCGACATTCTAACAGCTGATTCTTGCTATAGGCACGGTAGGCTACGCTATCACCCGGACGAAATTTTATTCCGACAAAGTTCATTTTTGCACGTGGATCGAGGCATCTAGCTTTTGGCTCAACAAGGTAGGATCCTAGACTATGTTGTCTTATAATAGTGCTACGTGTATTGGTGTGCGTTTTTACCAGTTAAAAATGTATGAAAAGTCGATTTATGTTTCAAAAAAATCAGGTTTTGGTTTAAAAAGCCATTTTATGTTGTTTTGGATTGGGCGAACCGAGTTTTGAGGCTTTCGTTTGGTGGTTCTTGATGGTTTGAGCTCGTGTATGTCTGTGGGTGTCAAATATGCGAGTTGGTAGGTTTATGTGTGTTTTGATGCATCATAGTGAGTGCTTGAGATTCTTGGGGCTTGGAACTCAAAATAGGAAAAAATCTGGGTTTTTATCGGGTACCTGTGCGCTCGAGCGCTCAACGTCCGCTCGAGCGGACTGGCTGCGCATGGCCATTTTTTTTTGGTCATATCTCTCTCATTCGGACTCCGAATTGGGTCATTTTTGTACTCAAATTGAAGCCCCAAAAGTCTTTTTTTCCAACGAAACCTCACTCACAATAAAATTCCTTTTGTAGAAAAAATTATGACCAAAAGAGTGAGGGTATGTCAAAAAAGTTTAACCGTTTTTCATCCGTTTTTGGCCGAATGTTTTGGAAAAGGTTATTTTTCATCATTTTTGAAAATTTTTATCAAATTTCTTATTCATTGGGAGTTTGTTTGTGAATGATGTGGCGGTTGACCATTGGGTCTTTTATACCCGTTTAATGTATAATTGTAGAAATATTTTTGTAGTCGAGCTACGGGTTGATTTTTAAATGATTCTCTAGATGTACCAGGATAGCGGATATTTGGCACGAGTTACCCTCGGTGGGAGTCCAAAAACATGCACAGAGTAGGTACCTTTGTCTTTCGGGGTAATTCCCGTAAAGAAGGGGTGGGTGCTTTTTTGTCCTTCGGGGTTCAGGCTCATAAAGGAAGTGGTTTATGTTGTGGTGGCTTCGTATAGAGCTTGTCATTACCTAACAGGTCTTAAATGATAGAGGGATTATGTAATGAACAGGAGTCTATAATTGTTATCTCTGTCCCTTTGTAACAGAGTCGGTACATATGATTTATCTTCTCTTTCCTCAGTTGTGTGATTCAAGTGGAAAAACAACGTTTTGGCTATTGCTTTTCTTTAACTATGGAACATGGTATGCATTGTTGAAATGTTTGGTTTTGAGGATGAAAAAACTTAGAATTTTATGATGTAAAACCGTTTTGAGGCTCATGTAGTTGAGTCAAGTTTATTCTATGTGATTGCCAATCATGCTTTAGTGCATTATAGTCTGTTTTTATTGGGTTTCGGCTCACGTAGTGGAATTTGTTAAAACCATTTTCAGGTGTTGGTGATCACGTGGAGTTGATCTAGATGTGCCCGTAGTGGTAAGAAAACCGTTGTATAGTTTTTCTTTTTGTTATAGAAACATATTCATACATGCGTTGCCTGTTTCTGAAGGCGTGTTTTGTAAGTCTTGAGGTTGTATATTATACATGTATGGACATGTATGCATGTTGCACTGAGAGTGAACCTTGTGTACTCTTTTAATTTTAAAAGTTGTATTATTTTTGGATGATTGTTTATTAGTAAAATTCTATTTTTTTATAAATGGTGGTTTGGTGGGCTTTTCATGTGACCCTAGTTTTTGGAGCGTGACAACGACACTATATGGTCGCTAATAACACCTTTGCTGACGAAATGGGTCTGTCGACGAAGGTCCCTTCACTTTTGCTGACTAAATAATTAGTTGCCAATGCCTCTTCTTTCCCGACCAAATTGTTTTAGCGATTAATCATGTTTGTCGGCAAAAGTATGTATTGTCGACTATAATACTGGTTGGGAAAACTCTGGGATCATTGGCGACCAACTTAATTTTGGTCGAAAAAAGTTTTTACTAACGAGCCTTTGCCGACGACAAGGACGACCAAAAAATTTTGTCGGCAAAAGGTTTTGGTGACCAAAAAATAACTTTTGCCAACTAAATATTTGGTCGGCAAAAGTGTATTTTTTTATAGTGAAATTTCATACTTGATTTATATTTTTTTTCCACAAAAAGAGTAGAAAAGTAAACATTTTTTTTTCTCAATACAAATATCAAAAGATCTTTTTTTAATAGAGATATTAAAAAAAATACCTTAAAAACGAAAAATACTAACAATGGTAGAAGGTTACTTACCTATGGGCAAAAATCTTTTTCAATTAAAATTTAATTAACAATGTACTTTTTTTCTTCTTTATTTTTTTTCCTATCCTTCAACTTTTGATCATTTTTTTCTTCCTTTCAAATCTACACGTAGTGTATATATATACGTAATTTTTCTTATATTTTGTTTTTTCATTACAAGAGTAATAATTTAGTAGTTTATGTTATAGTTTTTAATTCAAAGACTCTTTTATGTTATAGTTTTTAATTCACACACACACTCTCTATCTCTCCCTTTTTTTTCTATATTTTAATTCTAAAGTCACTTAATAAAACAAACAAGGTTTTAGATCTCATATGTCAACGATCGACACTGATGAATATCAAAAATTTAGTACAAAAAATGTACGTCTAATATTTTACGATGAACAGACTCCGTTTATCTCAAATCAAAACACGAAAAGACAATTTTTTTTTTCAATTGAAATTCTCTTAACTGGATTTGGATGAGGCTGAAGGTGGGTTTATATAGGAAGCCTTCCATGGACTATTTCCAATGGTTTCTATAAAAAAAAATTTATTCATTACCTTTATATATATATTTTTTCAAATTTAGTTTGCTTTTTAAAAAAAAACTATTTTCACTTCTATTATATATATATATATTAGGAATAATCTGTTCCTAAAGGCACTACTATCATTTTTTAGATCACTCAATGTAATGCTTACTGAAGTAAAAAATAATAATAGTAGTAGATCAATAAATTGTTCAAATGCCCATATTAAGTAAAGATAATAGATTAATTAAAAAAATACACGATTATCACATTTTAATTAGTAGTGATACTCGAATTAAATAATAACAACTGGTCAATAAAAGACACCATTTTAACACATCTTAAAGGCAATACCAACACATTTTGACTAAACTAAAATTAATCATCTTTCAAACATTCTTGATACAATTTGAATCAAATTAAGATGACAACCTGAATAGATGTGCAGTACAAGCGTGGCACAACAAAATAGCAGCAAGTTGTAGCAGTGGAACCAAGTTCTAGCTGAAAAGCTAGATGTGAAAAAAAAGTTACCGTTAGAAATACAACAAATCCCAGTTTAAATCATGTAAATTCAGTTATTAAGCTTTTAATGGAATGAAATACATCAAAATCTGTGAGACCCTGACCTGTTTTCTTTTTCGGCGTTTTCAGACGCGCGTTACGTATTTTCGTTTGAGCATGTTTTTATTTCTTCTGATGTGTGATCGGACTTAAATATGCATGCGGGGTAGGTTTCCGGGGCCGTAGGCCGTTGTGGCGCGAATTTCAAAATTTCAAAAAAAAAGATATTTTGGAAGTCTATAAATATCTGGAGTTAGATATTTTCAAAAGATATTTTTTAAAACTTTTTCAACAAGCTTTCTGTTTTCTCTTTGCCTTCTCTCTAACTTCTCGGGGGCCCAGAGCTCGGTTTTTGACGATTAGACTACCGATCCTTGTTATTGACGTCGTGGTCTACGCGTTCATCCAGACGGAATTTTATTTCGGTGAGGCTCAGTTTTGCACGTAGATCGAGGTGTTGAGTTTTTAACTAACCGAGGTAGGATTCTAAACCAGTATGTTTTATAAGGGTGCTATGTGTAATCGGGTGTATTTTCACGGGTCGAATAGCTGTAGATCTGATTTTTTGTAAAGTTGGGTTTTTGGGTTAAAATCGGTTGTTAGTCAATTTCGGTGGATGAAATCGTGTTTTGAGAGTTTCTTTCGAGGGTTTGGTGTTTAGCTTGGGCGTGTGGATGTCCGAGGGTGTTAGATCAGGGTTTAAAGGCTTTGAATCGAGGTTTTGGAGGCTGAAACAGTGTTCGAAAACTATTCTTGCTTCTGTTCAGTCGACTGAACCGCGAGTTCAGTCGACTGGATCATGTTTTTGGGGTTCGGTCGACTGAATCTCGAGGATCAGTCGACTGAGCCTCGAGGATCAGTTGACTGAACCGTGGCTGTTTGGTGTTTACGAGTTTCCAGTGTGTTTTTCAGTCGACTAGGGGCTTAGGTCAGTCGACTGAACTTCTGGGCAGTGAGATGGTGGTATGGTGGTTGGGTTTTGGTTTTCGATTAGCGTCTTATGGTATTCAATTGATTAATTTATGGGAATTAGTTGATTCAAATACCTGTGAATTCCTTTTGGGGTTTGGTTGGTTGTGTGGTTGTTTGGGGGTCGTGTTGTGGCCCCGGGTGTTTCGTTTAGATGACGTCCTTGGGTTGACGTGCATGGTTAGATTTTAGGAGTTGTGGCACGATTGTGTGCGTGTTGGTTATGTTTGGGTTGTGTAGGTCCGTGATTCGGTTTTAAGATTGGGTTCTAGTAAGAATCAGTCTGAGGGAGGTTCAGATGTTGATCTCCGGATTAGGTGTTGGTTGTCTCGGTGAGTGGACGGGTCCTGGTTTGTGGATGGGTCGTTTGGGTATCGAATGATGGATGTGTGGCATGTGATGTTGTGTCGGGTTATATGACGGGTGGCATCATACTGTGAGGTTATATGATTATGCGCATTTATAACTCTAGTTTATTTATGTACGGAATATGTGGATGGATTACGTGGTTTTGACATCGTATGTGAAACGTTGCGGTCATACGTGTTCTTATGTTTACAGAACTATGATTAGTTTTATTCTCGTATGTTGTAGGATGGGTATGT
>JAULJZ010104356.1:0-11777 GCA_032270985.1 Heliamphora pulchella | reverse complement strand
GGAGTTACAAGTAGTGGGGTTGAGAAGTGGAAATAAGGATAATGAAAGAGAAATAAAAAAAAAAGGTGATCGTGTAATTACTGGAATTGAATGACCCCTTATGCCCTTAAATTTAAGAGATAAAAATTACAGCTGGCTTCAAGAGACCAAGTGGGGTTTTCTCTTTATATATATATATATATATATATATATATATATAAGAAACTTAATTGGGAACCCTGAAATTCTATACTGTCTTCTCACTTCACAGGTTACTGAAATCGTCCCAAATTTCTTTTTGGTCTTACTTACTCCTGTCATTTGCTACTAATGTTTCTTGTGGTTGATTGCACGCGCATTTATTTTCCTTTTGTTTTCGGGATTTGGGTGTACTTGCAAACAGAAATGCCTAAATGGAACCCTGATTATGGTGCACGTGTTCATTGTGTGCGCGGATAGGGATGCTGTTGTTTTTGCTTGGTTGATTGTTAGCTGGAATGCACGGACATACCAAAATAGGTGTCATGTTTGTGTTGGACACGGACATGGCTTCATATAGGACACAACGTCGGACATGTGTGGCGAATAATAGACACTCCGTGGGACACGGCTGGGGCTCTAGTGAAATTTTAAAAAGGTTTTTGGAGATCTAATAATAATTAGAATAGTAATTTTCAACATAGGACATGTGTGTCAATTGGTGTGTTTTTTATTAGAATGATGTATTGAATAATTTGGATGGTTACTTATTTGTGTTTGGTTGCAAATGCTCTTTTTATAAACATGGAGTAAATATATAAATAAAAACTATTTTTTGTTGTTGTATCCCAGCTGTGTCCATGTCTTCATTTTTTTGAAACCGCTATGTCCGTGTCTGTATCCGTGCTTCATAGATTGTTAGTAAGGTTACTGACCAACATTAACTGTTTGAGTTGCATTTTCTGAAAGAAAATCATGAGGTGCTTATTAATGATTTAGGCTGGTGCTTGTAAGTGTTGGACATTAACGAGTTTATACATTGCCGTCGTTTCAATGAGAAACTGGTTCCCCAACTAAAGAATTGAATATTACCAACTAGAACAAATGCAATGGATAAACCTTGAACCCTCATCCAATCCATCCCTGTGGTTGAGCTGGTTTGGAATATCAAGCACCAATGAGAACTCTTAACTTAATGTAGCACCGATGAATATAGTTGTTTGTCTACCACAAAAATAGATTTATTTTGGGATGAATGTGTAGGAGTTGCTCCGAGGTTTCGGTGGATTTTTAGGTATTGAATTGAAATGGTTTGATTTTATTTGGTTTATTTTTCTCTTCTTCATCACATTTTATTTAGGAAACAATTTCATGCCTAATCAATTACATTTGCTTAATTAAAGCATGGTTTGGATGACCATCAACTGGGAAAGTTCAGTTTATGGTTATGTACTGCTAATTTACAGTGTATTATATGGATTCTAACTCAACTAACATTAGTCCCAAATACTTGGGCTCATCCACAGTCCATTTCCTTCAGTCAACTCTGCTCAAGCCCATATTTGTGCCTTAATCCAAGGCAATCTTGTCATTTCTCATGTCTAACGTCCTATCCTTCTTTGTCTATTTTTTGTCCTTTTAACACCTTCAACCTCGATGATGTCACATTTAGGTTCTTATGAATGCATTTGTTTCTACTTCTATTTTTTCTTGTTAAACAGCTCGTCCATATAGTCATCCTCATTTCAACTACAATTTGTTTTTTTGGTTTTGAATGTTGTGTCTTAAATGTCAGTGCTACGGCGAAGCTGGACTTCTGGTTGTCTTAAAGAACTTTTCCTTTAATTTACCGTGAATCCTGCGATCACAAAATATGCGTGAAGCTTCTCCTTTTTATCCATCCACACTCTATAGGCCAAATTGCCTGGAATTTCGTTTCTTTATGAATAATTGATCCAAAATATTAAAGTGATCACTTGTAGCCTACACTTATATCATGCTGCATAACATTTTATCTCTTGCATGGTCTTGAGTTCAGATAAGAGAGGGGTTTGTGGTAAGGAGACGGCCAATTTATAATTTATATTCACATTTTATGAACATGGATTGTTTAGTAATATTCTTGAAATGTCCCATGCTGACTTGTTAAAATCTTGAGTTCATTTTCTATGAATTTCATAGAAAGCTTAGGAAGTAAATATAATATGCAAGTGTATTCTGTTGAAGAATGTAAACTATGTCAGCTATGTACTTGCTGTTCAATAATGATTATACCGCTAAACTTAAAAAGCAAAAGGCTGTTACTACTGTTACACTCCCTGGTATGCGGTAGACTGGATAAAGACAACTTTTGGAGTGGTCAAAATTAGAATGCTCTAAGGTTACTTAGAAGGTTATTTTTTGACAAGTAATAACTATACATTATATCTTGTATAATTATTACTTATTGAGAAAAACTTTTCTTTATACTTTGTATAGTAGAAAGTCTCTCTCCCCTCCCTTCATTCTTACATATTATTATTGACATTTGTTGTTATGTCAGGTCGGCCAATTATGCTACACTAGTGACGACACAGCTAATTATAGTGGCATTGCACATGGTAGTGTTTTTTTATTTTCTATTTTTTTGTTTTGTTTTTGGCTCCTTTTTTAATCCTCTTTTGCTTCTCTTGCTTTTTGTTTTTCTTTTTTTCTTTCTTCAGTTTTTCTTTTCAATCTCCTTTTACAACCCTCTGCTTCTGATTATTGAATATTGTACCATTGATGTGTACTATTGCTGTTAAGGCTGGATTGGGACTTCCTGACACTGATGCCTGGCATACCATTGAAACAATTGCGGAGAAGAACAACATTGGATACAAGCAAATTGTAAGTTGGATTCACGTGTTTATGCGGTTCTATTTATTTGTTATTTATCTATGTTTTGGGTGGCTTGGGTGTGGGGTGAGGTTACGATAAGAGTCATTCCCTGAAGTCTGCCATATGCTCTTCACAAACAATGATAGTTTTTTAAAATACTAGAAGAATCTAGTCTATATATTCAACTAATGGTCTTAGCATCCAGGCAATTCGCATCTGAGTAATTGCAAGGTGGCTTGACTGCATATGTACCAAATTATTCGCTGGCCTTCAATTCATCAACTGTATCTGAACTTTTGGAGTCTTATAGTGTGTTGAGCATGCTAACGTTCTTGACATGCCCTTGGGCAATCGAATCATTGTTTTCTTTTATTATGAATGCTTATTAAAAAATAACCAGCAACATAGTATCACATTTATATTTTTGGTTTTTGTGGGAAACAAAAAATTGATGACATAGATTGTTGTTGCCTTCAGTAAAAGGTAGAAGATAGGACTCACTGTAAAGGTTGTAAACGTGGGTTGGAATTTCTTTCATGACTGCAAGAAACCTGTCAAAAGAAGCTGCTAGTCTTTTGCCATACTTTCATTTTGTTAGCTTGATATACATTATTGCGCCCTTTTTAACAACTTCAGCTTTCGGAATAGTTGGGAATCTAGCATGGTATTAGAGTTATAATTCTATGAGGTTTTGGATTCAAGTCTTGTCACCCCCATTGATGTGAAACATTAAAGATCATTTACAATTCTATTTTAATTATTTAATAATTAGGTTTATGTTAATTATCTTTTAATTAAGATTTGTATTTGTTACCTTTTAATTTAAGATTCTAGTTTATCTTTTAATAAGATTTCTATTTTTGTTTCCTTTTCATTTAGGATTCTAGTTTTCTTTTAAAATTAAGATTCGAGGCATATAAATAATAGATTCTCATGATGTGTTATTCAGATATGAATGCGAATTTAGGTTGCGAGTCTTGTGTTAGGGTTGTGATCCACGTGCGCTCTCTTTCTTTCATTTCTTGTCCCTATGAAAGTGTATTTTTTTGGTTATTTTATTATTTGTTTGTAAGTTAAAGTGCAGTTCAGTAGTAATTTTTCTAGATTTTGTTCCTTTTTTCTCGACGTGTTAGGGTTGTGACCCTTTTTAGATTTTTTCTTGTGAAGCTCATAATTGGTTTCGTACATTTCTTTTGTTGTTCTTTAATTTTCTCAATTGTATTGTACAAAAAATAGGGGCTTTCTGCCAAAGGTTTAAAAAAATAAGTTTTAACGCGCAAGATCTATCAACAAAGATTTTAACGCGCAAGGTCCAATTGCGCGATTTATCCCGAAAATACCCTCTAAACAGATAAATTTATCTGTTTTGCATAACAAATAGATAAATTTATCTGTTTGATATTCATCTGTTTAATATATAAACAAATAAATTTATTTGCTAGGCATATGAACACAAATAATGTAAACAGATAAATTTATCTGTTTCCATATGAACACAGATAATGCAAACAGATAAATTTATATTTGTGTCTTTATATATGTTTTGAAAAGGTACAGATAAATTTATCTGTATTCTTTACATGTGCTTTCAATAAAAAACAGATAAATTTATCTGTGCTCTTCATACATGTTTTGAAAAGGCACAGATAAATTTATCTGCTCTAGGGTATTTTTGTCCCAAAAGGACTTTGCACGTTAAAACTTTTATGCGGATGGATCTTGCTCGTTAAAAACTCTCATGCTGGATGAAAAACAGTAAACGGCCTATAAATTGGACTGTTCACTAATTTTTCGTAAAAAATATTATACGAGCATGATCAATTGAGTGAGGAGACTTCAGAGTAATCTTTTTAGATTTTTTCTAGTTCAGTTGCTATGTGCTTTCTATTTTTCTTCTATTTTTGGTTTTTTGGACCAATTGTTTTTTGAAATCTTCGACCAAGGCTTGCTGGGAGTAATGTGTTGGCTATGATGGCCTCTATAGGTGCTAACAAGGGTTGTTGTAGGTTGCTCCAGCCTTGGTTTTCGATCAGTGGTTGTTTTCAAACCCGAACAGGTGGCAGCTAGGTTCTGGCTTTGATTTAGATGGTCTTTTGGGACTGTTTTGGCATGGTTCGATCTATATGTAATGGTTTGAGTCCTTTCTATGTTTTTGATTCTATTTAGCCCTATTATTCCTCTCATCTCTTTGATTTACTCCTTTGAAGAGTTGGTTATCTTGTGTCAATTTTGTGAATTGGTGATCCGTGTTCCTTGTAATCTATGAACATAACTAACACTGGTCAATCTTCCATTGGTAACGAGGAGCTTGGATTGAGTCGTTTAGGGACTCTTTGTGATAGCCCCTCATGTTAGATTAGTCATGTTAAGTTAGATGGCAGTAATTATCTAATGTGGTCATATGCTTGCAGTTTGGCTGACTGCCCGTGGATTATTAGGGTATATCTCTGGTGAAGCTAAGCAACAAATTGTAGAGGACTTACTCGCAAATGGTGGATTGAAGACAATGCTCTTATTATGTCATGGTGGTTGAATTCTATGTAACCCTTTATTAGTCAGAGCTTCTTACTATTAGATACTAGACATTAGATTTGGTTAGCAGCTGTACAGAATTATTCTCAAAGAGGTAATGATACACAACTGTTGAATAGGACTAATCAGCAGATTTATTCTCGATATTAAAAGGATTAGATTACGTGTGTGCCACTACCACCTTGCCAACTGACATCACCGTCTCCACATTCGGACTCTTTAGTTACTCTTGATAATTGTAATCTGCCCATTGCTCTTAGGAAAGGAGTAAGGAAATATACTTAGCATCCTATATTGCAATTTATTTGATACGGCTCCCTATCTCCTTCATATTATGCCTTTGTCTCTTTGTCCCCTATATCAATTCCGGAGGGTTGGAAAGAAACTATTGTAGATCCTAAGTACAAGTGACTATAGTTGATGAGATGCCATCCCTGAAAAAGACTGGCAACTAGGAGTTAATATTTTTTCCACAAAGGAAGAAACTAGTAGGTTGTAAATTAGTGTTATTAATGTGACATATTGAAAGAATGAGAGAGCTTAACCTTAAGGGTTAGCTCCTCTAACTATTTATATTAAACCAAATATTATAAGATTACATAAATAACCCTCAACGTTTTCCCTCAAGCTAGTACATATATATCATGTGTACCAAGCTTGGTACAAATATATTTCACTCCTGAACCACACAAAGATTTGATGAATAAATCTGTTAACTGATCCACTGACTTCACATAATTGGTACGAATCACATTTTGTAACAGTTTTTCTCGAAAAAAGTGACAATCGACCTCAATATGTTTTGTTCTCTAGCATATGTTTCAACCAAATCAACTCACAAGTGATATAGGCCATAGCTCTACATTCGGATTCAGCATTAGATCGAGCAACAACAGTCTGTTTTTTGCTTTTCCATGAGACCAAATTACCTCCATCAAATACACAATAACCAGTAGTTAACCTTCTATTAGTTGGAGATCCAGCCCAATCTGCATCCGTATAGCCCTCGATTTGAGTATGGCCATAATGCTGATATAATAAACCACGACCTGATGCACTTTTAACTTTCCAACCAATCGTCGATATTGTCCTTTATCTGCGAACAACTCACCTTGATCTACAATTAATTTTGTGTTGGAGTCTATAGGTGTGTCAATAGGTTTGAACCCTAACATTCCTGTTTCACTTAATAAATCAAGAACATATTTTCTTTGAGACAAGAAGATACCCTGGTGTAATCTAACCACTTTAATACCCAAAAAGTATTTCAACCTTCCCATATCTCTAGAGTCATCACCAGTGATCACAATGTCATCCACATACACAATTAGCAGTATCTTGCACGCTCTAATATGCCGATAGAAAACCGAGTGATCTACGCTACATCTTTAAAGACCAAAACTAATCACAATATCGATAAACCTACCAAACCAAGCACGAGGAGATTATTTGAGCCCATATAATTACTTCTTCAAACGACAAACCAAATCTGACTCCCCCTATGCAACAAAATCTGGAGGTTGCTCCATATAGACCTTCTCTTGGAGATCACCATGTAAGAAGACATTCTTCACATCAAGCTAATACAAAAACCATTCAAATGTGGCGGCAAGTGAGATGAACAGACGAACAGAAGAAATCTTTGCCACTTGTGAGAAGGTTCTGGATTAATCAATGCCATACACTTGTGTATATCCCTTTGCCACAAGACGAACCTTTAGTCTGTCAACAATACCATCAGAATGAACTTTAACAGCATACACCCATCTACAGCTAACTACTGATTTGCCCGAAGGAAGAGTCACTAAATGTATCATTCTGCTTTAAGGCAAGTATTTCTTCTTCCATTGCATTCTTCCAACCAGAATGGGATAAAACATCTGTGTAAGACTTAGGAAGAGGAACAGACAACAACGTGGCAACAAACGAGTAATAGGAAGGGGATAAATGATCATAAGAAGAAAATTAGAAATAGGATGTGAAGTACAAGGTCGCTTACCCTTACGAACGGCAATTAGAATATCAACTACAAATGGTGGAGAACGGGGAGGAGGGTGATCTGGTGGCGGGGAGACCAATGAAAAAGTAGTAAGACAGGTGGGATCGACTCGATATAAGTGCGACGAGTGTAAACCTGTAGGTCAGGACGACTTAAACGTTCAATAGCAGTACTGGATGATAAGGATGGACTAAAGGAAAGAGGACTAGGTATGGGAAGAGGAAGATCGCAGACAAGACCATCTGCAGAGAGTCGTTCAGAATAATATAGGGTAGACTCAAAGAAAGTCACATCACGACAGACAAAACTTATGGAAACCAGGGCTATAACACCGATAATCTTTCTGAGTACGAGAGTAGCCTAAGAAAATACATTTAAGAGCTTGAGGATTAAACTTGTCACTACCTGGAGCAAGTTGATGGACAAAACAAGCACAACCAAAGATGAGGGGTAAAACAAACAACGGATCATGTGAAAAGAGAATAGAGTGAGGAGTCTGTCCCTTAAGCACGGATGAGGGCATACGATTAAATAAGTAACAAGCTGTCAAAACAGTATCACTCCAAAAAGATTTGGGAACATTCATTTGAAGTAAGAGGGTCCGTGCAACTTCAATCAAATGTCGATTTTTGTGCTTGGCTACTCCATTTTGTTGTGGAGTGTGAGAGCAAGATGATTGATGTAGGATGCCAGATTGAGTCATGAAGTTACTAAAGGAATAAAAAAATATTCTCTAGCATTATCACGGCGCAAGATGCGAACTTTAGTATTAAATTGAGTTTGAATTTCAGTACAAAAGGTACAAAAGATAGAAAATAATTATGAATGATCTTTCATTAAATAAAGCCCGGTAACTCGAGTACAATCATCCACAAAAGTAACAAAATACAGAAATCCCAACTTAGAAGTGACACGACAAGGACCCCAAATATTTGAATGAACTAGACTCAACTAGGAACTAAAAGTTTTAAACTGAAATAGGAACACGATGATGCTTTTCCAATTGACACGACTCACAATCTAAAACTGAAATAGAATTTAAACTAGGAACTAAAAGTTTTAAGTTGTCCAATGATGGATGACCAAGACAATAATGAATTTAAAGCGGAGAAGCAATAGCAGGACATGCAGAAAGAGAAACTGCGGATAATGCCTTAGTGTCCAAATAATAGAGACCACCTGACTCACGTCCTTCCCCAATTGTCTTCCTCGTCACCAAATCCTGAATGACAACAGAATCAGAAAAGAAAGATATAGAATAATTAAGATTTTTGGTAAGTTGACTCACATACATCAAATTAAAAGGAAAACAATGGACATAAGACAGAGAAAGCAAAGGCGTAGGTTGAATGGTGCCTATGCCTTCAACAGAACTGGTAGAACCATCTGCTAAACACAGAGTAAGGAAGATAAAGACTTGAGATGAGAAAAAATCTGAGATATACCTGACATATGATCAGTGGCATCGGAATCAATGACCCATAGGCAAGATGTAGAAGAAGATAAAAGACAAGCAGTAGGGATACCTTTCTGTGCTAAAGATGCAACTGGAAGAGATGCTTGCAAAGTTGCCTAATACTGAAGAAACTTAGAGTACTCTTCCTCGAAAACAGTAATATTCTTTTCCTCAACCTGAGTAGAGGAAGAAAGGTGAACATTGTCGAATGTCACAACATTAGCAAACTGAAAAGGTTTGCCAACAAGATCCCAACATGTCTTTTGGGTATGATTGTGTAAGACACAATTTGAATACTGACGAGGTGAACCTCTACCTCGACGTCTACGACCACCACGAGAACTACCGATGCAACCACCTCGAGAACCACCACTTCCTTGGCCATCACTGTAACCACTAAATTGATCACCTCAGTGTTGTGTAACTAGAACTGAATGATCAGAATTGTCCTGAAAAGTACTACTAGAGCCCTGAGAACTATCCTGAGAAGTAGCGCGTAAGATTCTAGAATATACCTCGGCAAGAGAAGGGAGCTCAGCTCTTGCTAAAATCTGAGAGCGAAAATACCCAAATTCAAGCCGCAATCCAGCCAAAAATCTCATTACAACCATCTGTTTCCCGTTGTTGTTGCATTTTGCGAATATCATTTGTGTTGGGAAGAACCAAATTTAACTCTTCATGAAGTCACTTAAGTGCCGCATAATAATCTGTAACAGACTTGTTATCTTATTGCAACTGAAAGTTTTCAACCTAAATATCATGCATACGAGTAAGATTCTGGAATATAACATTTGAATGTACTTTCAAATTTTCTTGCAAGTGTCAAAACGAGTACGCATATCAATAATATGACTCCATAGAATTCCATAACAGTGTAACAATCTAAGCATCCTCTTGTTCCCATTTAGGCTTCCTCTTATCATTTGATGGACCGGATATAGTCAAGTGATTTTGTTTACCTTGACCAGTTAAGCCAACTTTTACGGTTTTGGACCAATGCAAATTGTTGAGAATTTATTAGTTTTATTCTTTTCTATTTTTATTTTATTTCCTTAATAGAATTCTTGTACTTATTTTTATTTTTGACCTAATAACATATAAATGATATGTGGGTGAAGGAGACTAATTAGCCTCCCTAAATTTTTTCTTCTCATCTCTTTTCGTCTTTTCTATCTCTCATTCTTTCTTCAAACTTTAAATTCATTTTTTACTATTCAACTTATCAGAGCATCTCCGATCTAACCCTAAAAGTATCATAAAGCTTCAGCATTGGTCGCGCAACAAAAATGACTCGCTGACGTCATATTCCGTACGATGACGTCAGCATGACATCAGCGACTGTATGGACGGCGACGAACACCGCTTCTTTGGTTCAATTTGCCTCAGTTCACTGATTGTTGCGATGTTTTTTCCCTAATTTTTTGGAGAAGATTGGTATAATTCGTGATTTTTTAAAGTTTTTGCAAGTTTTGGACCCTAGGGTTTTTGATTTGGGCTTTGCGGCTTTGTTTTTGGTTCCTGTTGATTGCGATTCATTCTATGGGTGCCGAATCTCTCTTTTCATGTTAGATCTATGGTTGTTTGGTGATTTTGGTTGATTTTTGTCGATTTGAAGCTCGACGCTGTCTGTTTGTGGCTTGCCAGTGTGCGATTTTTTTCGGCTTTTGTTGTTTTTGCTTTCTGACGCTCTGAATCCCCTCTACAGGCGCCGAAACTCATGATTCTTGCCAAATCTGGGATTGTTTGATGATTTTGGAGGATTTCTTTGCTGTTTGAGGGTCCATGACTCATTTTTTGCTTCAGTGCTGCATTGGTTCATGGTTTAGTTCTCGTCTCTTGGTGTTTGCAATTGCTTGGAATTACTGGTGTCTCTTTTTGATTGATCTCTCATGGTTCAGCTCTCACCGATTAATTTTTGATTGATTACACTTGCTTCTTGAGTTACTATGGCTGAGAAACCACTTAGTGATCTCAAAGATGATGACATGCCGCGTTGTGTCACTTCTAAACGCCTTAATGGTGTGAACTATTTAGCTTGGGCACATGCCTTTAAGATTTTTCTTAAAGGCAAACAGCGGTTAAAGTACATCACTGATTCTCCTCCACCCAAAGGGGATCTTACCCTCTTTAGTTGGGAAACGATTAATTCTATTGTTATGGGCTAGCTGTGGCATAGTTTGGAGCCTCATATTGCTACTACAGTAGAGTTATGTGATACCTCTAAGCAAATCTAGGACTCTCTTGCAGATTCTTTCTCGAACCAGAGCAATGTATCCCGTGTTTATGAGCTTTATGAGTAGATTTTTGCAACCAAACAGGCTGGGACACCTTTATCTGAATATTACAGTAAACTTAAGAGTCTTTGGAATCAGTTATTGCAACATCGTCCTTTCACTACTGATTTACAACAACAGAAGCGTTAATGGGAGGACTTCATGATTGCCTCTTTACTTTCTGGTTTAGATTCTGATCTCCGTGGGTTTAAGGACCAAATTCTGGCTAGTGAGACTTTGCCTACCGCATCGAATGCATATTCCCGGTTGTTACGTTCCTCGTTGGGCCAATCTGCTAATATCCTTAATTCGCCTGCTCCTTCGCCTACATTTGACTCGTCTGCCTTAGTTTCTACCCACGGCGATCGTGGTTCCTTTCGTGGCAATGACCACGGTAATCGGAGTGGACGTAATTTTTGCGGCAGTTCTCGAGGTGGTGGTCGCAGTAGTAGCCGTGGTGGTAGAAAATGTGATCACTGTGGTGGTACTAATCATACTAAATCGTATTGTTAGGCTAAATATGGTAAACCTGATTATGTTAATCATGTTACTGATCCCACACCTCGGTTCGCTTCTGATTCGTCTTAGTTGGCTTCCACTTCTGATTCTCATGATGCTCTCATTACTCAACTTAGCGAGATTGTTCAGATATTGCGGTCTGTTTTACCTCCATCTTCCACGGCTACTTTAGCCAATTCAG
>JAULJZ010104345.1:0-11777 GCA_032270985.1 Heliamphora pulchella | reverse complement strand
TCAAAGGTGGAAAGTGGCTGCGTGATGAGGTAGCGCTTTAACGGAGACTGCAAATTCTTAACCACAATCCTCACCTGTTCTTTCTCAGTGGGCCTGTTTATCATTTTGGCGGCCTTACCTCTTCATCGGATCAGGAAGTCAACAAAGGATTCCCTGTTCTCCTATCAGGTCATCTCGAGCTCTCGGGTAGTTATATCCAGTTAGACATTGTAACTATACTGGCTGATAAAAATCATTGTAATGTCTTCCCAAGTTCTGGTTTTAGCTACATCAAGGGAAAGAAACCATTTTCGGGCAGCCCCAGAAAGAGATCAGTGAAAGAGTTGAGCCTTCAACTGGTCATCAATCTCCATCGGCAACAGGGTACCAACATACATTCGGAGATGAATTCTGGGATCTCCGATTCCATCAAACTTTTCCATATCCGGCATTTTGAATTTTTTCGGCAATTTAGCATCTGGGAACAAACATAGTCCCCCTACATCCAACATGTATTCCTCGACTCCCTCGGCTTTTCTGAGGACCTTCTCCATTCGGTCGATCTTCTCAATTAGTGCAGACTCTCTAGACTGCGCAGTGTTTTCCTCCTCGACTATCACTTGACGAGGGTTCTGCGGTGGTAGTGGAACAACTTGCGGTCCATCGGGGACTTGGTTGTCATCCCAAAAGTCCTCTCTATTTTCATTCGTGTCATCCGGTTGTCCATTCGCAACAGGGATACGGGCCTGAATTGCCCGAATTTGTGCCTGACATTGCACTTGAGCCTGGGTCTGTTGCTTTATGGCTCTCTGTATATCAGTAATCGCCCTCATTAGGGCTGCCAGATTCATCTCGTTTTTTACCATTTCAGTTGACTCAGTTGACTGTTCAGATACCCTATAAAGTCTTTCTGCCTCTGATCTTTTTCAGACACGTATTGACTGTACTTTTCTCGGTCCAATGGTAATCCCACAAAGAAACCTAGATCCCAAAAGCAAAATGACCAGTATCAGACACTTCCCAGGAAAATATTCTGACAGCAGATAGCAGATATCTCGAATTCTCAAAATAAAAAATCATGAGCAAATAACCATGGAAGCTATAACAATGCCCCCGCCAGGCTCATATTGGCAGCATAACAACAGGATGACTCAAAAATCACTATGATGGCTGAAAAGGGGATCAACTAAATTCTAGGGAGAAGGTTTGCCTAAAACGGATAGCACTATGGAAAGAAAATAAAGCTACGCTAACCGGACTGGTTCGACCTAAAAATTTTAAGGAAAAACGGGCATCATGACGGTAGGAAAATGATTCTCAAGGATATTACAAGGGTTTGAAAGAAGCGAGCTTATGTCGAGGATTTGGAGGAAACGAGCCTGTGTCAAGGGGGAGAGAACTAACGATCCGAAAAGATCTCGAAGGAGAGAGAAACCACCCTAGAAGTTAGGATGAAACACGGTCATGATAACGGTAAAAAAATCGAAAGTGGTGAGAAACAAAACCCGGGTAAGAATCCGAAGGAAAAGCTAGTCTAAGCAAAGGATAACAGAAAATTCAGGTCGAACCCCGAGAAAGAACTAGCCTAAACCTGATGAAAATAATCCTAACAGTATGCAAACAAAACATACAATGAAAAAAAACACATAATCCTACTAGGATTAGCAACACCTAATTGGAAGGTTTTAAGTTCACTATATGCAAAAGGCCGGTTTTGGTTAATTGAAAAAGGGTACCTTCTGAATAGAGCCGGGTATATACCTCCCATGCAGAACATGGTCAAACAGTATGCCCGAACTCTTTTATTACACTTATGATAGCGTACAATCAGTAAGGGTTGCCCGTCTTCCCAACAATCCCCAAAATGGATTAACGTTCAGGGCATCAGGTCAACTAGGCGAGGGAGGTTTGAAGAACAGTACATATGCATGCGAAAATGCAAATGAGAAATACATATTAAGAACTAATGATGTTTTCAAGTCTAGCTCTCTTATTTGATTTTGAAAATCAGTCCCCAGCAAAATCGCCAGAAAATACTGTGGCGTTGGGATTTAGGGATTTTAAAAAATTGTTTCAAAAATAAGAAAATTCAAAGATGTTTACAAAAATATTTTAACACCTTGAAAGCCATATTTTGAAAACCCCTTTTTTTTTTGTTAAAAATAGATTCGCCACTTAGTTTTTGAGAAAAACTAATAAAAAAAAATGACTACTGATTTTAAAAACGTTAACCAGAGAATGAGGGTTCGGGGGTTAAGGTACAAATCGAAAAAGATGCTAGGCACCCCGTTCGATCAACCATAAGGTTGGCCTCTACTAATCATCATTGGTTCTTTAATAGAATTTCTCAAATGCTTGCAAATAAATAAAATTGAGGTAAAGAGAGAACATCCAAAATCAAATATGAAAAATACATAAGATATGTACATAGCACTCCGAATTAGAGCAAATAAATGGGTAAAATCCTAAGTCATACGGCATGCGATTTCTATCTAAAGGATACACGGAACATACCCACATGCAATATTCACAAAATAAACTAAACTATCATGGTTTAAGCAAAAAAATACAAACATGCTATAAATTGTTAAAATTACCTAAACATGATTTGTTATAAAAGATAAACTAAAATATTCTAAACATACTTTCAAGTGAAGAAAACTAAAACATGCATTAACATTAACATGATAAATAAAGAAAAAGAAACAAGAAATGTAAAATGAGAAATGCATAGAAGAGAAAATTCTTTATTAAAAGAAAGCTTACTAAACAAAGAAATTTAAAATAGAAGGATTTGTAACAAAAGAGAATTTAAAGATTTAAAGGAAAAGAAAAATTTTACAAAAGAAAAGTTATGCTAAGACAAATAGGTTAGAAAATGTTGTTAAACTATTAAAAAAGAAAACTTAACTATTTACACTTTGTACCTTAAAAGAAGTAAAAGAAAATGGAAATAAAAGGAAGAAAAGAGAGAAAAATTGCTATAATAAGAGAAAATTTATATTAACATTTAAAGATGAGGATTAATTTAAGAGACTTTTTGTAATTTTTTTTTTGTTCAACAAAAGAAAAGAAAAGAAGAATAAGGTAAGCATTATAAAGAGAAAAGAAAAAAAGAAATGAAATGAAAAAGAAAGGAAGAAAATGGAATATATATATAAAAAAAAAGAAAACTAAAACTACATTACAAGGAAAAGAAAATAAAACTACACTATATAGAAAAGGAAATGAAAGAGATAAGATGCTAGAAAAGAAAATTACACTACTATTAATGAAAAAAAAAAAAGAAAAGAAAAAATAAAGACTAATAAAGGAATATTAAGCTAATATTAAAAAGAAAGACAAGAAAAAAGAAAATGGATGCTTGAAAATTAAACTAATACTAACAAATAAAATTAAGCTACATTAAAAGAAAAAGAAAGCTATGGAAAAGAAATCAAACTAATATTAGAAAAATAAAAGGAACTAATTAATTATCAAATATGAATATAGTATTGGCAACTATATCCATATGTATGTAAGTGCATTATTATAACAATTAACAACATCAATTATTTGTAATTATCAAAACATATTAGCACTACTTTAATGAGTTAATGAAAGAAAGAAAGATAATGTGCTTAATGTGGATGTGTAAACAAAACAATTAATTAAAAAGATTAAACTAAATGAAGCAATTTAAACAATAAACAAAGTTGATTACGTAAACAAAAGAAATGCACAAATTGAAATTAAATATTAACCTGATCACTCTAAGAGAGAGAAAATGGAGTTTAGAAGGATCGGGGATCCAAACGAGGTACCTAGATTGGCGGGAAATCCTCAAGTCGGGAATGTGCTTCAATGGTCCAATCCTTGAGTAGGGATCCAAGCAAGACTTCAACGTCGGTCGGAGGTTCGGCAGGGTTTCGGCGTCGGAGCTTGGGATCGCTCAATATATCGGCACAGTCTCTCTCACTCAAAATTCGTACTGAAAACGTACACTGGGGTTTGGTATTTATAGAATTCTTCAACCAATGAGATGCTGCCTTGTTTTAAGGACACGTCAGGCCATTTGGAGTTGGCGGTCGCCACAATGCAAGTTGGCGGTCGCCATGTTTTTGAAAGGTTCCACAAAGTTCTATGGCGGTTGCCATGATGGGAGTTGGCGATCGCCATGATGAAAGGTGGCGGTCGCCATGTTTGGCTAGGGTTTTCAAGAGAATTTATTGGCGGTCGCCACAATGAACATGGCAGTCGCCTTACTTGGGCAGCAAGTTTCAATGGTTTGTCAAAATTTCATTGGTTTGAAGGTTTAGGGTTCAAATACTGAGTTTGGATCACTTTTCGAGGATCGTACCGAGGCACTATTTCACCTGTTTTCATCATCGGATTCACCTAAAATTAGGCGGGTTCAAATTGGGGTGTCTAGAGGGCATTCCAACCATGTTTTCCAGTTGTGTGACCCATTCACTAACTACTTCCATAGCATTTTTGCTCACCATTAGATCAACCGTGCTCTGATACCAATTATCACAGAGTCAAAATTCAAGCCACAAAAATTTCCTTGTGATGGCACAAAGCCCAGCAACACTTAGTCATAGCCACAAAAATAATGAAAAGACACACTCACACAGCACATAATATAGGCACACGAATTTATAAGACAACATCTCAACCTTTGTATTACACCAAGTAAAATTACAAAGGAAATGCCTTAGCACTCACGCCGCACTTCTCTGTGTAAAGAAGTTAGGCCACGCCCACATATGAAGGCATGCTGCAGTTAATAGCAATTGCTAGTAATTACAAGCAATTTGTAGTGGACATCCCCCACTACTATGCACATGTGCTGCTGACACTGGTCAACTCTTGAGCATCTTCAGCAAAACTTCTAGAACCGCCAATAACTGTCAATGATGCCTGACACATGCCACATTACGCTGCATGTTGGCTAGGCCAAGTCCTTAGGATGTAATTGACGATAACTGCCCACGTTGTGCTGCAACATGGGGCTGCCATCCACAGATATGGGTCAGTAATGGTAACTGCCCAGTCATGTGCAAGGTATGCCCCTAAGTGTGCCACACCACTGGGACAGTCAGGTAAAGTAGTGCCAGCTGCCTAGCCCATGCTAGTGCTAGCTCATTATCTGCCACATACCTGCTGAGCCACTTGCTTATATTGACCTACAAGTCATACCAACTCTTACATCCATGCACCAAATAAATGTCTTCATGTGCCAAGTGAATCCATTCTTCTTGTCTATGGGGCATGTGACAAGCTTGTTGCCACGAAACCACCTCGAATATTATGGCATGTCCTCCTCATGCCACCATGGGTTGGCATGGGTGCAAGGTGCCAGCGCATGCCACCCAAGACGCCCCCATGTAAGGGTGCTAACAGTTAACCACATTGGAATATCATCATTTTAAAACAATTTCATTTCTTATATGCATTATCCAAAACGATAGACTTATATGTCATTATGGAACTTTATTTTGTACATTTAGTTAGATGAATTTCGTGACACAAATGCACTTCTAGCCATGGAGTTATTCAATTTGCATCCACTTTATTCTTTATTTTAGGGTTTCCCATATTTTGTGATAATATAGAATTTATCATCATAATTACTCCAACTTATGTCATGATTCATGTATTTGGACAACTTCACTTTCATAACTACTAACTCATAATACTAGTAGTGCAATACAATTGACCACTCTATCTCTTTTATTATAAGAGGCTAAAAAATAAGAAGCTATTCAATCTTCAGTTATAATTTCAAACTTAATGAAGCAAGAGCCTACATATCCTTCAAAATACTTGGATATCTGTTATGGCATAAATCAAATTCACACACGAATTTAGGGCATTCAAGTGTAGTTAAACCAAGTTCAAACACACTAAATCCTAAAAATTAATTTAAAATTATTACTTAATTCAAAAGTAGATAAAAGTTTAATAACCAAATCAAGCCCATAAATTTACTAGAATTTGTCATTATAGTTACTGTAATAATGTCAATGACCTGTAAATATTATAAAATATGTACATGTTATGCACGTGTCTGTTTATATATATATATATGCATGTATGTATGTATGTTCTTATGGAGGAACAATTTTGAGCATTAATGGTGATTCAGAGAAGGGTCTACGAATCTTTTGAAATCTTAGTATGTTGTAGTTAATACATTTATATTTATATACACTATATATATTATACAATTAAGGGAGCTCAAAATTTCAAAAAACGAAGTCGTGTAACATTTTACAATCTCAAAATTACTCAGAACCCCATTGCCTCGTTCACTTGTAACTACAAGGCTAAAACTATAAAACTATCTCAAAACATGTTATTAACGGATTTGAAAAAATAATTCTTTTGTGCAAACTTTGGACCAAAATAAATATGAACCCATATGTCTTTTGATATGGGTCCGGGTTGCTATGTGTTCTTCTCCGTAATGATAGAAACAACGTATTTTTATTTGCTAAAATCTATTAATAGGTGAATAAGAAATAAATGCTCAAAGTCACTACTTAAAGGAAGAATGCTCTATCCCACATTGGAAGTTCAAGAGCAACCTACGTCTTGCTGGGTATGCATGAATGGAATAATATGGAAATAAAATATAAAGTAGAATGGAATAGAATGTTCATTCGCATTTTGATGTTTGGTTGTCAACATGAAATTATGTGAGAATAGAATAACTACTTCCATTACTGTACTTGGTATATTTAGCTAATGGAATGCAACACTAAGTAAAATATTTGACAAATAATTATTAACTCTCAAATATATATTAACAAAATTTATTAAATTTTCATCTAATATGATAAAAATAATAAATTATAAATCTCATAATACTCGATCATTAAAAAATGTTATGAAATTCCAAAATAACTAAAATGACATTAAAAAAATATTACAGGGACGATGGTGGGGATGAAGACTGCTCTGGCGGTGGTAGTAGTGATAGTGGTGGGTGGTGGTGGTGGTGGCAGCGCAACGTCGGTGCTGACAGTGTTAATGGTGGCGGTGGTGGTTGGTGGTGGTGATGATAATGATGGTAATGACAGTGGCTGAGGCGATGACAGTGATGATATGGTGAGTAGTATAATTCCATGTTAAATGGAATGGAATACCCATTCCTTAGGTTGTAAGAAGGAATAGGTATTCCCATTTTTTGATGGAATAGCTATTCTAATGGATTGTCGATTCAATTTTATTTTTATTAACCCAATAGGTCTTTTATTCGATCTGGTTTGAACTTGCTCATTTGAATCGAACAAGTGCTTATTTCTGAATTGATTTAAACCTCTTTCTTTGAACCGAACAGGTGTAGAGACTATTTTGAATAGTCACCTACAAGGCTATAATGAACTTGTCCACTGCGTCATTTTGCATTGGAATTTCATTCCTTTTGCATTCCTTTGTCTACAATACAAAGAGTTTAAAATGCAAACACTTTGTCGATTTGATGTACCTAAATAATGTAGTTCTTCTTCTGGTGTTAATCGTTGTATTCTAGGAGGTATACATCCATAAAGCTCATCTTTGTGGAGGAACAAATTTGTCTTATGCAAATAGTATTGTTCAACGCTATCCTCGATCTGCTACAAATTTTTGTTAGGTTGTATAGTAAAAACCATGTATATAACTTTTGGTATTATTTTTATTTATTAAGAAAAATAATTTTTCTATTTTAATCAGAATTTGTATTAACAATATATGCATTTTATTATTTATTTAATGTTGTGCATATGCATTTTTTATTCTACATCATAGTTAATCTGATATGTAGAATTGGGCTTACACATGAAAGATTAAATTATTGATTCTTGTAAAATATAAGTTTATGATTCACAGTCTTTGATAAGATTGGACACACCATCGGTACAGTTGTAACACAGCGTTTTAGTAGGTCTGTCTTGATTATGGTGAACGGTATAATTTGAACTATAGTTCCGACTCATTGTGCTAGTACACTTTACGTGTATTGAACAGGACCGCATTAAGGTAATTAATTTTATACTGACTATATAAATTAATTTAAACCCTATGGTTATTATGAGTGCTTATCTTCTTAATCCCAAAATAATTATTAAATATGTATATTTAATATTCGCTATTTTGATTTATTAAAAGGTGCGATCATTTACAAATCTGTAATCCCGATAAGTTAGATAATGATATTACTTATAAGGTAGAGATTAATTATTGACAAAATTCACGTCCTGAATAGGGATTGATGATACCATCGTAAGGAATCTTATAAGTTTTGATTATGTCAAATCCTGCTGGTAGATTTTATAATCTTACATATCAAATAAGTTAACCTAATAGTATTAAGGAATTATAAAAAAGGTCGATTAATATAATTATTAGTAATTTAATTTAATCGATGACTATCTATAATTATAACATGAGGAGAATAATGAGCATTTAATAACAGGAGCTCGAATACTCGATTTTGAGAATAAAGCCGAGAGTGTAATTATGATTCTTTAGTGGTATAAATTGTAATTTATATTTTTAAAAAATTACTTCTGGGTTGAAGTAGATTTTTCTAATTATATTTAAAGCCCGTGTCATATTTACTCTTTAGGTCCCTCCTATAGACTACATATATGCCATTATAACTTTGATCGTCAGGATGTGATATCATTCAGTCTCTTAGCATTTTCACAGATTATGGGAATCAGAGAAAAAGAGAGGAAGCCAGATAGGGTTTGACGTACGAAGGATCAAAACCCACCATTTGTTCATATGTTCAGCATTCGGGAATACAATAGAAGATCTAAGTGAAGAAAAGATTGCCTGTCATATGCCCTGTTGATCTTTGGATTCAAGTTCAAGAGCATAAACATAATCAAACTAGAGGAATCAAACATATATAATCTATTACACTTTGTTGGTGTATTGGGTTTCTATTTTCGGGTTCGGGGAAAGGTTTTTTCGTATCGGGTTCCGTTTGGACGGTTTCCCATCCGTTTGGACGGATTGACGTAGCACAGCTTTTTTATTGTATGCCGTTCTTGTTTTGCGATACGTTTGATTCGATTCATATGCACTATCAATGTATCCTGGGATTCTTGTCCTTTCAAGTGGTATCATAGTGGTCTTTGATGCTGCATATGGATTGAATCAACTTCATGTTGTCCATATCTATTGATCTATGCATATGGGGTTTGGGTATACTAGACCTATGCTAACCTTTGTTTTGCAGTATTCTATCCCGATTTTATGGTCACACATGTATGCATGTTTGATTGAATGAATGTGTGATGATTAGTTTTTAGTTTCCACGACGTTTGAGTCATGGTAGTATCAATGTGAACTCCATTAGAGGCATAGGATCTTGTGTAACCTTATCTCTCCTATAGATTGAATGCGAAACTCTTGATATGGAGGCATAGGAACTAAACTTGTAATCTTTAACAGGGTGAAGTTGAAGATTGGATTGCGTTTTTAAGGCCAAACAGTTGTTTTCCATGAGTTTGTATAGTTCTAGTTTGATTAGAATAGGTTTTGGAGAAGAACGGCGCAATTAGGGCTAAAATTTGCAAAATAGATAATCCTAATCCGTCCTGATGCCCAAGCGTCCATCCGAATGGAAAGGTTTCTAGAGGAATTCTGTCTAAACGCCCCAATGTCCATTCAGACGAAAAACATTCTGGAGAAAATCCGTCCGGACGCCCTCGCGTCTATCTGGACAAGAATCTTACTATTGAAAATCATCTGGACGGCGGACAACTCGTTCAGACAGTACGGTATAGAATGCAGTTTTGTTGAGTTTTGAACCAAAATGTTTGTAAATTTTGACACGCATCAGGGTCTCAACATGCTGCCCCTCGACTTGCCATGGGAGCTGCCCCCGGGCCCCGTCACTGCACTGCCCTTAGAGCCCACGACCTGACCGGGTAGGTCAAATCCCGTACTGCGCGGGCAAACAAAGATGCCTCGAGACCAAGAGGCGGCTCAATTTTTTTTACAGATGACCATAATAGCCGTGATTATCTGTTTATGTACTGTCTTATACATGTTTATAATTATTTATGGTTTTGTTGTGAATGTTTAATTCTAAACAATATGGACAACTGATTTTATTGCAAGCTTAGCAAAGTTTAATTTAAATGAATTCATAAACACGAAATTGGTTAATTTGCGTAACTGGATAATAAAATTAAGCCTATATTTGGCCTAGCTTTTTTAAAAGGCTTTTAGTTTAAAAATCTTTTAAAAGCCTACTCGTTTGACCTCCTATTATAATCAAAACGTCAAAAAGCAAACAAAAAAATTTAAGCTAAACACAAGCTAAATTCTCAAGTTTTTATTTAAAATTTATTTTTCATAAAAAGGGAGAATTGAGAATTTTATTAGTTACACATATAATACGTTAAGATTGGTTTTAACCAGAATTTTTGTAACGTGTGGTTTATTTTGAAATTATGAATATTGTTAAGATTAAACAGATCTTATAACCCTCAAAATATTTTAAAAACTTAGTAGGTGAGGAAATTTATTCACATATAAATTTCATAGTCTCCATCACTAGTTTGAAGGTGATGTAATTAATTTTGTGTGTTGGACTCGATGCCTTCCTCCCCATTAGATGAAATTAATTGCAGTATCACCGGTATAGACCTCTTTTAGGGTTATTTCTAGATAATTGTTTTTGTGGATCACTTCTCTATCCGAAGGGTTCATTGCGAAGCAATTGATTTGAGATTAGGTAATAGTTTACACTTAGCTATAAGTAATAATATTCTGTCCATTTGAGTCACTGCTATTATTTATGAGAGTGAAACTATGTCAGCTATTTAATTTTACTTGGCATGGCCTGTTACCTAGATAGCAAAATTAATAAGAATTGGTATGTCTGGACGAATGATGAATAATAGACGACCTTCCCATCGAGGCACACTATTCACGGTGTACCAGATTGCTGGCGAGTTCTTTTTAAAAATGGAAGAGGAACCAAATTTGAAAGTGAATTTAATGTTTTTGCTCATCATAATTAATGATTTTAATTATGTGATTCTCATATATTAAAATGGCTTTCAATGCTCTCATTGACTGAAAAAAAAAACTTCGATATTGTCTTAACTGTCAAGGGCTATAAGTTTGTGCTCACAAAGATATGTCCACCTAAGTCTGATGGGAGCAACCGAACAGGAAGCCCAGCCTTACTAAAAGTGGCAAAAAGGCTGATCAGATGGCGCAGTATTATATTTTGGCATCTATGTCAAATATATTGCAACATCAGCATTAGTCTATGCCAAGTGCCTATGACATGATTATGAATCTCAAATAGATGTTTGGGGATCAAAATTACGCGGCTAGGTAGGTGGCCATGAAATCCCTGTTGAACACAACTTTGGCTGAAGGCACCCCAGTTAAGGATAATGTTATGAAGATAATTAGTCTTTTGAATGAATTGGAGATCCTTAGAGCCGAGATTGACGAGAAAACCCAGGTCGATATCATACTCTAGTCGCTTCCTGATAGTTTTAAGAAGTTTTACCTAAACTATACCATGAACAAGTTGAAGTATACTCTAGCAGAACTTCTTAAAGAACTTTAACCACCTGAGAGTGTTCTTAGGAAGCCAGTCAGTGCATTTATTGTTGAAAAGTGTTCTACTTCTAAGCCAAAAAGCAAGAAGAAAAAAGTGTTTAGAAATAGTGTCACGCCCCAAAACCCGGGGTCACGTGAAAATCCACCAAAGATCCATTTTATATGAAAATATAGGTTTTCATACATTAAAATCCACCTGTTGAAACCAATAGAATACCCAACAAAGTGAA
>JAULJZ010104334.1:0-11777 GCA_032270985.1 Heliamphora pulchella | reverse complement strand
ACCTTAGTATGTGAATGTTTGTTGATGTGATATTTTTCGGTTGTGACTTATGTGGTAGGTGATTATCGAATGTTAGGAATTTGAAGAAAGTTTATAAATATCGTTGAAGGAGAAAGAGTTAGATTGAATTTATTGCTAGGATTATAGTTCCTGCTACAGGAAAGTTATGACTATGAGGTGGGAGTTAAGTCGTAGCTATGGTGTGGTATGAAACGGGGTTGATGGTTAGAGATTTGAACTTGGGAGTTAAGAGTTGACCATTTTAGTGTGTAATATGACAATAAAATTCTGGTGTTAGTAGAGCATGGAAGATAGTAAAATTTCAGTTGTCTGTAGACCACCATTTTGAGGAAAATCATACCTTTAGTAACCCATAACTAAGTAAAGTGGAGTGTTGGGATCTTTTGAAATATGAATGTAGATTTGCTGATGGACTATGATTCTAAAGCTATGTACCTAGAGATAATACAGACGAGGGAGTAATAACTATGCGTTTTAAGCACTTTAAAAGCTTAGACGATTTCTATAACACTAAGAAATTTAGATTGGTGACAAGATGTCTTTCTCATGGATTGAACCCATATCAAGGGATGACTTATTTTAACTCTGCTAGGGACGAATTGTTCATGTATCTAGAAGGTTGGTGGTACTGGAAACTTTATTTAATAAAACACCCTTCAGGATATTGTTATCTATTAAGATGGAACTATTAAGAAGGAATGTAGCAATTGAATTCTTTAATGTAAGTATGGGATTAGGTTTCAAACTAGAAGTTCTCTACTGCTAGTGAATCAATGGGTGTGTTGGTTGTAATTACACAATAAATTTCTCGGACACTATCTTTTTCAATGCCTAAACTGGTTACAGTGATAGGACTTGCCTCTTGGCTTTTTCACACCAGCTTTTGGTCCCTTAACTACTTTTGGACCTGTACCTCTCTGTGTTTGAACATTTTTTTTCTTATCATTCGGCTTAGATGAAGAACTTTTCTCAGCCACATACACAGAACCTGGCTTCCTAAGAATACCCTCGGCAGCTCGAAGTTCCTTAAGAAGTTCTGCCAATGAAAAGCTGAGCTTGTTCATGGTATAGTTCAGACAGAGTCGCTTAATACTTTCAGGCTGTGACTGGAGTATGATATCGACCTGAGTTTTTCCGTCAAGTTTAGCTCCTAGAATCTCCAATTCATTCAGAAGACTGATCATCTTCATAACATGATCCCTAACTGGGGTGCTTTCAACCATGTTTGCATTCATTAGAAATTTTATGGCCATCTGCCTAGCAGCACGATTTTAATCCCCAAACATTTCTTTGAGATTCATAATCATGTCATAGGCACTAGGTATAGACTGATGCTGATGTTGCAAAACATATGACATTGAAGCCAAAATGTAACAGTGAGCCATCTTGTCATCTTTCTGCCACTTTTGATTGGTTTGGGTTTCCTGTTCAGTCACCCCCACATCAAGTACCGGTGGACATATCTCATTCAATACGAACTCGTAATCCTCAACAGTTAATATAATGTCCAAATTTCTTTTCCAGTCAATATAGTTTGATCCCGTAAGTTTGGTTTTTTTTTTAGTATTGAAGCGAGTGAGTTGAAAGTTATTTTAATCTTGAAAATCACATAATTAAAAATGTCGTTAATTATGATGTGAGAAATATTGAATTTATTTTAATTTGGTTCCATCTACCATTTTAAAAGAAATTCACTAACAGCCTAGTACCTGTGAATAGCATACCTCGATAGGTGGACGTCTACTATCCATCGTATATCTAGACAGGCCAATTCCTATTAATTTTTACTATCTAAGCAACTAATCCTGCCAAGTAAAATTAAATAGTTGACATAGTTTCAGTCCAGTAGATAATAGCAGTGACTTAGATAGAGAGGATACTATTATATACAGCTAAGTGTTAACTGCCACGTAATCCCAAATCAATCGTTTCGCAATGAACCCTTCAGATAGAAAAGTGATCCGCACTAACAATTATCTAAAATTATCCCTTAGGGAGGTTTATACTTGCGATACCGCAATTAATCTGTCTGATGCAAAAGAAGACCTTATTGCTAACACATAGGATTTAATTACAACGCCTACAAACTGACTATGGAGACTACATGATTTATTTGTAAATAAATTTCCTCTCCGACTTAGATTATTTTTATAAAAAATTTGAGGGTTATAAAAATTCGTTTAATTAAAATAAATTTATTAATTTTGAAAACCACACGATCTGAAAGAATGAAACATCTTTTCGTATATACGATTTCAAATTTTCGATTTGTCAAATCATCTTTTCATGTTTTAAAGCGTAACAAATAAAATTTAATAAATGTACAGTTTTTTCTTCAATTTTTCAGCTAAAATAGTGATTGAAGGCATTTATTTATTTTATTTTTTGTTTCACATTTTTTAAAAAATAATAATTTATTTAGATTAAATATTTTTTCATTTAATTAATTCAAAATCTAGAATTAATTTTTACGTTTTTTCAAGATATTCGATTTTATAAAAAAATCATCTTAATCGTGATATTTTGTAAAAAAATAAAATATTAAAATTTATTTCAATTAATTAAAAACTTTAATTAAAAAAAACTTATTTTTATTTTTCGTTACAAAATATTTTAATTAAAATCAAATTTTCTGAATTAATAAAATGAACAGGAGAATATAAAACAGATATACATCATCCATGCAGTTTAAAAGAATATAAATACAGGATATGTATATATCCCAGCTTTATGATCAAAATAAAAATTCTAAAATATTTCAGACTCCTGTTGAAGATAAAATGTAATAATTCTTGTTTTTGTCAGATTCTAGTTTCCCGATTGCATCAAGTTTCTTTGATACACTGTGATATACAAATATATCACTTGAAAATCAAAACGTATCAGAACATCGCAATCAAAATAGCACAAAACATGCGTCACCACTGCCGGCCACCAGCTACTATCGGCGTCGCCCCTAGCCACTGGCTTCAGGCAGCTTTTGTTGCTTTCTCTGTGCTTCATGTTTGATGCAATTTTTATTTTAAAATAGCCCTCAAAAAGTAGTATTTTTTTATTAAAAAATCAGATAGAAAATAGTCCCAAAAACGACCATTGAAAGGCCTCGAACAGTCGCCGTCGTTGCCCCTTTAGCCCACTGTTTAGGCTTTTTTAGGTGGTGTTTTGCTCCCATTTTTTTGAAAAAATAGCATAAATATCTAGCAATATGTTTCTTTGAAGAACACCTCAAAAATACATCCAAAAAACCTCAAAAATAGCCCCGAAAGCTGCTGCCCTTGCGCAGCTGGTTGCCATCGCCACCGCCTGTTATTTCTCCACTATTTTGATGCTACTTTTTTTCCGCTTTTTGGATTTTTTTAGTGGTATTTTATTACGATTTTATGCCAAAAAACCTGCTCAAATCTAGTCTCAAAAATATCAAAAAAACTATTGAAAAATAACCCCGAACCGCCGCCGGAAGTGCCACCAGCGGGCTATTTTTTAATCCAGGCTTTTCCTATTTTCGCGACATGTTTTAATACTGTTTTTAAGCCTAAAAACTGTAGAAAAAGTTACTAGAAGATAAATCAAAAAATAGTGCAAAAACCACCGCGATCCATGGTTTGTTAGAACCCGAAACCACCGTCGGTGTCGCCGCCTGTTCTTCGTATTCTTAGATATTCAACCTCTTCTTAAATATACTAAACTGATATTTAAAAACTAGAAACTGCTATTACATTGAAACCTATATCCCGTAGGCTCACATTTGATAGAAAAGACTTAATTTATCACGATCAACCCTCGTGATTAAAAAAATTAAATTATCATCCAAATCGTTCAATCAGATATGAAAAATATGATGATCATAAAATTAGGATTAGAACGCCTGTGAAACAAACATAGTGGATGGGAGCGTAATAATCATCAGCCTAATACATTTTGAAATTTTTAGACATAAATGATTTTGGGGGTATCCCTTGTCCTGTGGGGTGTTGTTGACAGTCATAGTGATGTTGTGTGACTCTGAAAGCCTATTTAATAAACTTTGTGCCCTTACCCTAGTGTTATGCTAAGCCATGTTCTTTATTGAGGTTCGAGAGTTGAGTTACGAATGCGTAAGCTCATAAATGTGCTTGGTGGGTTAATCGTGAAGTCGCAAGTGTGTCGAAATGTGTGCTGATTTTGGTTATGATTCTAATATGTGACGAGCACAGATCTTTTGGTAATTCCACGAGAGTAAAGGCTTGTGGTTTTGGTCATTGTTCTTATGGTTAGGAGATCTTGTTTGAAAACTGTGTTTGGTGAGCATAAGGGTGTGTGCCTGGATGAAGCTGAGATGTGAGTGGTATCAAATCTTTTACGAGACGACGTGATCACTTTAGTGTTTCCCGTACCAGTGCTAAGTGCATAAAATTTGAAAAACCGTGATAGGTGTTGATGGTGTGGTTGACCTAGTTGCTTAGATGGTGCATCATGAGTGTGATGTTCTTTGAAGGAATAGAAGTTGTTTATGTTTGAATCTGCAATGTAGAGGTGGTTATGCTGTTTTGCCCTTGGAAGTAAAATGTGGAGTAGTAAATTTCAATGATGTACCGTAATGGTTTGAGTAGCCTAGGGTCAGCATGCAAAAATCGTGGATCCAAAGGGTATGTAGTCGTTTTTTTATATACACGAATTACAGAAGCGTTGATGATGTTTGTGTAGTTGTGGGAGTTATGGGTAACTCTGGGTGAAAAGTTTTAATTGACCTATTTCGATTGAATGCTTTACGTTTTCTTTCGTAGGCATGCATGAGCTGTGAGCTCGAGACGGTAGCGTGATTGTTGTTTACCCGTTGGGAGTCATGTTAGTGTAATGCACTCTTGTAAGGAGAAGTCTTGGGATAATGTGAATGGGTAGTGTTATGCCCTTATGGATACCCAGTGATGGACTTATAGACGTGTGAGATGCGTTATTTGGGGTATAAAGATGTTAATGGTATTCCAGGTGTGTGAATAGAGTCTGAACCTAAGAACTGAATGTGATGAGTGGTACAATTATCTTGATTAGGGTCGATAACATTTGTATCATTGTAGCCGATGTTAACTTAAGGACAGATGGATAGTGTTTTCCTGAACTGAGTACTTGATGGGTACCTAAAATGTGATGATGTTGAGTGAGAGCTTTTGGTCGACCTTTTCTTTTCTATGGGTGGAGAGAGAGCTATCTTGTGGACTGTTATCATGTGTGAGCTGCGTAATCCTTATTGGATGTGAATGTCGAGGCTTTTGATTGGTTCTTAATTTGACTATTTTCTGAGAAGGTGAAAATCTCTGTGGAACTTGTACCCTTGTTGTGGTCCGTTGGGTTGTGCCTTGTGAGCTCGTACCACTGTGATCGGGCGATTGCAGAACTGATTCCTTGTAGTTTCCTAGTAAAGATTTGTTTGCTCTACCCCATGAATATGAGTGTTTGGATTTGTATGGGAATATCGACATCCTTAGCTCTTGTCAAAATGAGATTCTAGCTGAAGTTTTGATAACTTTGTCGTTCACCTTGCGTAGCCTTGGTAGCCCGGTATCAGTTTCAGTTTGTGTTTTGTTAATGTTTGGAGCTACTTAGTTTTAACAGGGTTGGTAGTCGGTGGACCACTCGTGGTAAGAATACAAGTTATAGGCAATCAAGTTGAGATTATTATGAGAATGTGGTAAAGATGTGAGTTGCAAAGAATTTGATGTTTAAAAAGCCATCGTCGGTGTGGCCTGTTTAGGCCAACCTATTTTTCTAGTTCGAAACGAAACAATCTTGTTCGTATAAAGGAAATTTTTTTTTTGTAAGGATGCTTAGGTTCGATTGATGTAAAGTTGAGAAAAGTTGTGATCCCGTTAGTTTTGGTGATGCCACGTGACAACTTAGTGTCAATACGTTGAAGGAGTAAGTGTATGAGTATGAACGCTGGAAGAGCAAGAGAATGGTATGCAAATCGAGTGGTTGATTGCTATTTAGTACAAGAGGCGGGTCTTGGTTGATTGCTTGGTGGGAAAAGTACAAATAGGTTGAGTGGCATCGGTGAGAGATCAGAAAATCATGTGTTAATACTATCTAATGGAGAATTATAATCCGTGTGGTACGGATGTAAAAAAAAGAGGCGAGTGTATATGCATGTATTGACGAACAATATGATTGGTAATTGTCTAGAGTTCAATAACTGATTAAATGTAGAATGTTGTGGATTCGAAGGACCGATATACATATTATGAGTGTGGATAAATGTCAGATGGGATTCATTATGATCGATTAGGGGTTGAACAGTTGACTGAGAGTTAGTGGTTCAATAGTGAAACGTGGGGTTATGTGTATGCATTGTGTTGTGATGAGTGATGTGCTAGATATGAGTAGATAAGTATATACCTGTGGAATGTTTTACCTGTGTGATGTATCTGGCCCAAGTGACTCCTTAAGTTCATGTGACCATATTAATCTTAATGGCTAGGACGTTGGGGTGATAATCTCAATTATATAGATTCTTGACCTTGGCAATGATGTGACACCTAGTATTTTAGTGAGATAAGAGTTGTGGCTTGTTAGTCGAGGAACTGGTCGAGGGTTGGTAAGGGTGAATGTGTAGAAGAAATGTTTGCAAATCATGAGGAGGAAATGTGTTCTTTGGAGTTTTCAATTATTTTAGTGAGTTCCGTTCTCTGAAACGAGGTGTTTGTTGTTTCTGCTTAGGAATGAGCATCTCATCAGCTTTAGTGATAACATTTTTGACATGTGTAGAACGATGATGTGGCTTTGAGTTTTGTAGTCATTAGTTGATCATAAGGCTTGTACAAAATTTTAGATATGATGCGTGTGAAACCTTGTTTGCAGGGGAAATCAATATGAATGTTTTTCCTTTGGAAACGTGTTTGTGTTGTGAGACGTCACCCTTGGGGATGAGCTACGTTACCATCTTTACCATTTTACAACATTACAGAGTTTGGTGTTGGAGATTGTTGGTGATCAACGGTAAGTCAGTACTCGAGTTCTAGTGTCGAATTTCGGGAATGAAATTTCCTAAGAGGGGAAGGTTGTAGGGACTCAGTCCCTTTTTATTTTGAGAATTAATTAAAGCTTATTATGGGACCTCATATGGAAGATGGAAATGGATTTAAGTATGCAAAGGAATTAAAATTTTATCTTGATGACGACAATCATATGCTGGGTATTGCATAAGAAAAATTATTGAGGATTGTTTTTGTAGAGTTTTGAAGTATTTGGCTTATAATTTAACATGTATAAACATCTTGTGTTCGAGGTTCTTTCTAGTGATGACTGCTCGAGTGGCCCTTAAGCGGCTTAGATCCCGTTCGAGTAGATAGATGGCAGAGAGTTCGGGTAAGTGGACACCGCTTGAGCGACCCCGAGTCTGCTCAAGTCGACTGTCAGCAGGTTAGTTTTAAAGTCGCGAGTTAGGGCTTTTATATTCATTTATCTCTTTCCCTTCTCTCTCTAACTCGAGCCTAAAACATTAGAGCTCCTCATATCCTCCTTTGGTGGATCTCTCGTGCTCCTCCTAGGTCTATACGTCGTTGGAGGCCTGAGATACGCGTTGGAGACTTGCTTCTCATCGTTCGGTTGGAGATCTACATTGTTGGAGCTTGGTAGAGCTTGGTTCTTAAGGTTTAGACATCAAAGAGATAGGATCTAAGACTAATCTTGATTATTGAATGTAAATAAGTTGTATTTTTGTTGAATTTGATTAAAAGCATGAAAAACGTATGTTTTTGAAACCCTAGGTTGGTGAGAAATGTTTAAAGCATGTTGTTTATGGGCTTAAAACATGATTTAGGTGAAATCTATCTTGTGGTTGTTGTTAGTGATGATTTGATTTGAAAAAAGAAAAACTAGGGTTTGGTTTGGGCCAAATTCATGAAAAATTGGGGGTTTTAGGGTTGGAGACTCGGATAATGAAATTAATTGAGTTTTTGGACAAATTGAGGTTATGTTAACCTAGTTGTGCATAAATTTTATAAATTTACAAGATGCATGAAAACGGTGGATGTTGGGTTGAGGATTTTGTGTAAATCTGATGAATTATTGAATACGAACCATATGAGTTGCTGATTTGAGGGTTTGACCCTTGTTATTCAAATAAATGAGTCATAAGAACATTTAATATGATCAAGAATTGAAAATCACGTAATTATTGATTGGGGTTTGGATTAATTAAACCCGAATGTAATGTGAACAAAAATAAAATGTGTATTTAAATGGCTTAACCCAAGTGTGTTGGGTGTTGACGAGAGGAACCATGTTTGGGTTGGACTCACATTGGTTTTGCTGGAGGTAATACTGCCAAGATCATAGTTTTTATAAAACGATTTTCGGTAAAAAATTAACTGGATGGACAAAAACCAAAACGGGCTCCAGATAAAAATTTTGACGTCGAACGATAAAAAATAAACTCTGCAACCAAAGTTAATTTAGATGAATACCTCTTGTCAATCTAATCTTCAACTACGTCTTGATTCCGGGTTGAAACTCCAGTCAGATCTTCTACTGTATTCCGTTACGCGATCCTCGAACGTAGTGTGGGCTACGAACTTCCGAGAACTCGTACCGGCATAACCCCGATATATTTAAGTCTTGAAAGACAAAAATAATATCATGTATGATATATGAGATATGAACTATCTAATGATGATGTATCAATCTTAAACTGGTTCATCCTACCCGCGTATATATAGGGCTACAGCAGGGACCTAGGGATTAATTATGAGTAAGACTTCCAGTGGAATACAAATACCTACTAGCAGTTTCTGCAATTAAAGAAAGACCCATAGCAATATCTGTAATTATGAAAAACCAGTAGCAGTTTCTGCAATTTTCATAAAATACTAAATTACAGTTCACACCACTAAAGAACTATAATTGCACTCTGATCCATAATCTCAAGACCTTCTTGCATTGAGCTCTTGTTATTAAATGCTTACCATTTCTCCCCACGTTAAGATTCCCGATACCCGCCAATTAAAATTAATTACTGACAATTTAATTTAATTGGCATCTTGATATTCCTTAAACCTTTTCGCTTAACTTATTTGACTGCCGAATAATTAAATCCACCTGCAGGATTTGGCCTTGTCAAAACTTATAAGCATTCTTAAGAGGGTATCGTCAATCCCGATCATTTGAGACGTAAATTTCGTTAATAATTAATATTTTCTATATAAATAATACCATTATCCAACTCACTGGGAATATAGATCCATATAAGTTCGCACCCTCTAATGAATCAAAATAACGATTATTAAATATATGCAAATCAATAATTATTTTAGGATTATGAGGATAAATACTATTTATAATAACCTTGGGGTGTGAATTAATTTACATAGTCAGTAGTCAGTACTAAATTTATTACCCCAAATGTCCCATTCAATACACACAAGGTGTACTAGTACAGAGAATCGGAACAATAGACGACGCTATTATCTGTTCCCCATAACTAAGACAGGCTTACTAAAACTCTGTGCCACAGTCGTACCAATGGTATGTCCATTTTCATCTAAACTGTGAACATAAAATTTATATTCTACGAGAACCTAAAATCTGGTCTTCTGTGTGTAAACCGTACTCTACACACCAGATTAAATAATATACAGAATATCAGACATCCATGCATATCAAAGAAATGATACACATGCATTGCTCATAAAGATTCTCATAAAATGATAAATTTATTTTATTAAAAATAAAATTAAATACTAAAAACATAGTTTTCAGTATACCAACCGTAACAATCTCCCACTTATACTCAAAATCATGTTGCTGTACATCTGACTCCCATGCCCTCTACATGACTATCAAAAATCTTAGCCGGTAAGCTCTTTGTAAATGATCTACAAGGTTATTTTCTGATGTAAGCTCTATGCTGGACTGAAAATCTGAGTCTGTGTATCCCAAAGGTACTAGACTGTCTGCCTGGTAAACTAACATATAATCCTTAATCTTTTTCAGGTACTTGATTATATATTCTTTACCGCAGTCCAATACTCTTGCCTTAGATTAGACTGATATCTGCTAACCATGCTAACGGCAAAATAAGGAAAAAGCATAACATACATGAGGCTTCCTACTGTCGAAACATAAGGAACCGCCTTCATTTTCTCTATCTTATTAGGTGTCTTAGGACACTGATCCTTAGATAGAGTGATTCCATTCCTGAAAGGGAGAAACCCTTTCTTGGAATCCTACATGCTAAAACGAGCAAGGATATCATCGATATACTTTGCTTATGATAAGCCCAACATTCTTTGTTTTCGATCTGGCATAAGCTTGATCCTGAGGATGTGACTGGCTTCTCCCAAGTTCTTCATATCGAACTGCCCAAATAACCATACTTTAACCGTAGCAAATGCCCCCACATCGTTTTCGATGAGTAAGGTATCGTCTACATAAAGTACTAGAAAGATCCCCACGCTTCCATCACGTTTCTTGTACACACAAGACTCATTCGGACTTTGATCAAAATCATAAGTCTTTATAGCTTGATCAAACCGAGTGTTTTAAGATCTCGATGCCTACTTAAGTTCATAAATAGATATCTTAAGCTTGTACAACATGTGCCCCTGGCCCTTTGCAATGAATTCGTTTGATTGTATCACATAAATACACTTGTCAAGAAGAAAAGCTGTCTTAACGTCTATTTGTTAGATTTCGTAATCAAAATATGCGGCAATACATATGACTACCAGTAAAAAAGTTTCCTCATCTCGATCTCTTTTTTCTGAGTGAACCCTTTAGCAACAAGCCTAGCTTTGAAGGTTTCAACCTTCCCGTCTATTCCTCTCTTCTTCTTGTAGATCCACTTGCATCCAATGAGTTTTATCCCTTCAGGTGGTTCTACAAGTTCTCAGACCTGATTGAAATACATAGATTTCATTTCTGAATTCATAGCCCTTTGCTAAGGATCTGCATCTTTGTCTTGTAGTGCTTCATTGTAGTTACAGGGCTTGGTATCTAATTCTACCGGGATCCTGTCAAAAGACTCTCCCAAGAACATATACCGATCAGGTTGATGAACAACCCTCTGACTACGACGAGGCACTACCTGTGTCTGTGTACTAGCAGTAACAGGCCGTGCAAAATTTGAACCATGTGCATCAGCACCCTGTTCTTGATTTGCACTTGTCTCGATAATCCTTCCACTATGACGAGGTAATAGAATATCAGTGACTTGTGGTTTCTCTTTCGTTCTACTAGTATTTTCTCTCAGTTCTTCCAAAATAATTTTTCTTTTGGGCCTGTGATCCATAATATAATCATCTTCCAAGAATCGGGTATTAGTGCTAACAATGACCTTTTGATCCTTAGAATTATAAAATAGACCACCCTTCGTTCCCTTGGGATACCCCACAAAGAAATAAACTTCTATGCTCGGTTCTATCTTACTCGCGTTCCCTTTCAGCACATGTACTAGATACCCCCAAATCTGAATGTGTTTCAACTAGGCTTACGCCCAGTCCACAATGCTATAAGAGTACAAGGTACTGACTTAGAAGGTACCATGTTTAGAATGTAAGTCGTTGTCTTTAAAGCGAGTCCCCAAAACGAATTAGGTAAACTTGAATAACTCATCATTGACCTTACCAACTCCATAAGAGTCCTATTCCTTCTTTCTGCTACACCATTTTCCTGTGGAGTGCCAGGTGCAGTCAACTGGGAACTAATCCCCTCTGATGATAAGTAGTCCTTAAACTCTCCAAAGAGGTATTCCCTACCACGGTCGGATCGTAGTGATTTGATACTTT
>JAULJZ010104323.1:0-11778 GCA_032270985.1 Heliamphora pulchella | reverse complement strand
TTGCAAAGCAAATTATAGTCAGGTTGAAAAATTCCAAAGTAATGAATTTAAATCATAACCTGGAAAGAGGCAAAATTGCATAGTCAATTGAATCGAACTGTTTCAGTATTCTACGGCAGAGCTTTAATCTCTTCATTTCCACATAAAATCATTTGTAATAAAGTGAAGGTTGCCTTGAGGCATGCCTTCTCTTTATGCTTGAATAAAGGAATGGTAGATACCAGTTTTAATCTCAAGATCAGGAAATGTGAAATCTACCAGGAAAGCACACTTGGTGAAGTATCATCATCAACAGGGGAAAAACAAAACATAAAGAGGACCGAGATGACAAAAGAATTTACAACCAATAAATAAAGACCATCTTTATTAAAACTGTCAGGTGTGCATCTTTATTAAAATTGTAGGGTTAAGGACCTTTTCCAAATAAAAAACAAGGGTACGTCTCATTTAATAATTTACAATATGCCCCTTTATCATGATTTTCATACATAGACACATTACTTATGTCAAATCCATACAATAACAGACAACCCCTTGCCATGAGGACATGCAAGGAAAAATGATCCCTCGACAAAGCAAACAAACTTTTACTTGTATTTGGCCACAATGAGGAAAACCAGTTAGGTAAGCAAGAGAAATACCAGAGCTGGCATTGGAGATCACAGAAGTAAGAGGTGCACTCGTATTTGCTGAAGCAAGTGGTGTTTGCTCAGAAGGTTTGCCTTTGAGTGTCAAGGAACTCATTGCCCATCTGCATTGCAATTCTTGCGTTCAGTTTCAAAAGGGAACTTTTATTTTTATTTTTTTCTTTTGTCAAAACTAGTGTGGTAAACATTCTTCATAAACGATAACTGTTATGATATTGCAAGTTGAGAACTGCGTATCATGCTATAGAATAAAAATAAAGACAGTATGTTCTGGAACTGCCACAGATTAGTATCATAGAAATTAACTTACCCAAGTAAAGCATTTCCCTGTATCGATGGAATTGCTCCGCTTGTTGCCCCAGTGGTATCCCCTGCATTTATCTATCCAAAGGACACCAAAGATAGAACAAAAGTGTCATTAAATCATAGAGAACAGAGAAGGATTCAATCGCCACCATAGCAACCTGTTCTCCTAAATTACAGTAACTTGAAATTTAGTCTTTTCCTTCCCATAAAATATAGGAATCCTAGATGGAAAAGGAGGCAAATGGATACTCAATTCAAAGAGAGTAAACATAATTTCGTGCATGATCTCAAACTGCTGCTCAAATTAAAGCTATGAAACAAGTAGCCAGCGAGTTAAAGCCTTTGAACCATTTGCTTCTGATGTTGATAAAGCTACTCAGAATCATTTTTTAAAGAAAGAGATTAAGTGCTCCTTTGGCAAGTCAGCTTAAAGCCGGCTTTTTGGGCTTTTTGGCTTTTTGGCTTAAAGCCCAAAAAGTCAAAAAGTCAAAAAGTCTCGTTTTCTAACCCCCAACTTTTACCCTATTGGCTTTTTGGCTTTTCTAATAACAATTTCCAATTTTATCCTTTGGCTTTTTGGCTTTTTAGTTTAGCAAAATCTCATTTAGGTTGAAGGGCAATATTGAAATTTCACATCTGGCTTTTTTGGTAGCTTAAAAGTCACTAGTTTTCCAACCAAACAAACTTTTGGATTCTTGGATTAAAGTAACTTAAAGCCAAAAAGCCGGCTTAAAGCCTGGTTGCCAAACGAACATTAAATGGGTATGGAAAAATATTTTAAGTGACCAGAAATTCAATTATAAACCATGTTTTCTTTTAAAGCTGAAGTAATAATTGTGTAATTTACCATTTTATGAAAAGAGCTCCTTGTTAAGTAGGAAGGTTTTTGACTCCCAACAGAAAACGATAGCTGCAATAGGGAGATAAGGTATGGGTACGATATGAAATGTTGGGAGTGACGGAGTGTAGCAGTAATCTTGTAAGTCAAAAGGGTAACGACAAGTATGCCTAGCAAAATTTTACCCTTTGACTTGAGATAGTCTATATGAAAAAACACTACAGTGAATTGGTTCAGAATATCTTCATGGTAAGCACAAGGTGACATTTTAGCTACTCTGTGTGCTTCATAATGCCCACATCTGAAATATCTCAAAGCAAATATTCTCCAGAAGAATAATGAAGAAGATTCTATACCGAAAGCAACAAGGATCCAGGAACAAACCTTCTCATGGTACTGCTTCACTATTTGCAAAAATTGGTCAACAGCTTGGAATGCCTTTGATCGAACATCACTGCTCCAGAAAGAGGAGGAGAGTCAAAATCCTGTATAACTCCCCAAAAAAATGTGGAGAACATGCTTTTGCATTTCGACTTAAACCAGTTATGACAACAGAGAACAAAACAAAGAACAAGGAAGCAACAACTAACAAAATGCAATGGGCACGTAGGCACGGGGGAACATAAAATAAGCAATGAAGATTTAGGAATCCTTTTCTTTTCCTTAATGGCACCATGGCTTTAAATACCACTGATACCGTTACGTGTCGGTTATTACATAACGGTATCTCAGGCATACGATTCGAATACACACTTTGGTATAGGAGATATAGAAAATCCCTGAAGTTTCAACTAATACGGTTGATACATATCGCATATCAGTGCCGTATCGGCCGATACTTCCAATACATGACCGGAGACTACTCAACAATTCGGCTTAGAACTCTATTTTCGTCTTCAAAACTAGGGTGAGGGAATTTAATATGGCATGAAAGAACTTTGATTTGGAAGGAAAAGTTTCAATCTGGCATCAAAGAGCTTCAGTTTGGGTTGTTGAATCTTCGATTAGGTTGAACTAGTTTCGATTATTGCGGATTTGAGTCTTCCATTTTGATCGATATGGATATTCGATCTTGGGTATTTAATTGAAATCGATCTTGAGAAATCGATTTGGAAATTGATTCTGGCTTGCGAAATTGATTTCATGGTTTGCAATGATCTTCGATTTAGAATTAATATTTATCCTATTGCGAAGCGTGAACTACAATTTCAGATGGGCTAATTCTTGTGCAATTTGGTATAGTGCCAAAGCTTGTATTTTTAATTTTGATTCAAAATACGAGAGCTTCTAAATAGACATGAATTACTGATGAAACCACTCACTTGTACAAGTTTACGCATGATATACATGTTTGTTAATGAATTCAATGGATGTACCTAACATAAATGTTTGTGTATTTGGAGGTTCCCTTAAAATATGAATCACTAGAGAGCATAATTCCAAGCACCAAAAGAGCTCAATTCAAACAGTACATTTAATTTTAGTTAAATAATATTAATTATTTAACTTTATGGGAATAACTATAAGTACTTATATGTTAAGTAACTATTATTTAGTTATAATTATTTAATATTTATAACTAATATTAATTAATATTTAATAGTTATATATTAATTATTTAACTTTATGAAATTTGCTCTAAGTAATTATATGTTAAGTAATATTAACTAAAAGCATATTTTAGGTCTCAAAAAATGTTTAAAACAATTATAAACATTCAATTTGTAGTAAATAAGACTAGGATATGCTTATCAATGAGTTTTTGTTATTTACTAGTATTTGAGAAAAATGCATGAATGCAGTTACCTAATGCGACCGTTACGCCGACCGATACCGTGACTTAAAACCCTGAATGGCACTCAACCTCTAATTCATAAGATGACTAAAAATAATTTTAGATACCTTCCTAAAATGTCATACCAAGTGAAGTAAGATCTTTTGATCGCAAGCATGCTTTGACATAAAAGATTTCAGCTTTGAGGATCATTTATCTGTGGGCAAAGCCATTGTAAGCCCATCTAATGTCCAACTAATAAACCATGGATTTATGATTATGCCGGTTTGCCATTTTTTTCATTAATCACCGATTGTTAGTTAGAACCCAAGACTATGGCAAAAGGTATTAAGAAATGGAATCAGGTCATTGACGGTCCAGTATTAGGTAGCCAGTGTATGGACTCACAGGCAATGCTATAAGTTCAATAGAAATCTAATTTAATCAGATTTCATCTACTACGGACCAAGAAGCTCTTGGAGAAGCTACCATGAAATGAGATGACAGAAAAAATTAGGTACGGATAAAGAAGACACATACGAGCACAACTGCCTTGGCAACATGAGCAACTAGTAACATTAGTTTTTCTTTGGGAAATTGTAGAAGGGGACTTTTATAACCCAACAAAATAGCCACCAGCTACATAACACTAAGAGCACGTTTGGATCGCCGGATTAGGAAGGGGCCGGATTGGATTAGGAAACATGAAGAGCCCACAAATCAGATTTTGTTTCGTGGGATTAGTTATCCTGCGTTTGTATCGCGGGATTAGAACTAATAATCGGACAAATATTGGATTAGTAATACCTCATTCATGGTATTAATAATACTAGGCCCTCCTTGATATTATTAGTACCAAGCTCTAGATTATCTTTCCTCTTTATCTAACGGTAAAAAATAACTCTACAACTCTTATATCTTTTTTTATCCCACACTAACCAAACATTAACCAAATTTCTCACTATATAAAATAATCCATTCTATAATCTCCTGATATTAAAAAAACACATAGAACCCACAATATTACTTATACCTCCTATCTTAACCAATTCCAGCATACCAAATGAGCCCTTAGTAATTAGTAGTTAGTAGTTAGGAAAGTGATTTAAACTAAAGGGTTAGACTATGGTACACAACACCCAAAAAGGTGTACCATAAGCACCTGTAATCAAGACCACACTGGGTTGTAATAAGGCCAAAATAGCCTTGTAAGCACAGCACTTAGGCTTTGCTTGGTAAGTGGCCTTCCAACCTTTTACGTTTTTTGGCTTAAAAATGCAAAAAAGGCAAAAAGTTGGTTTGGCTAGACTAAGAAAAGCAAAAGGGCAGCTTTTTAGCTTTTTCTGTGTAGATCCCAATACTGGCATAAAAGAAAAGGTGTCATTCTTAAATAATGCAAGCCAATTGCAATGCCTATTAATAAAGCATTAAAGAGCAATGCTGTCATTTTAAAAGAATTAAAAAGTTTCTTAGCATTGCCAAACAAGATTTTTGGGTGTGTACCACCATAGAATTGTTCTAAACCAAAGAGTTCACAAATGACAAGAGGAGAAACCCCAAATGGAAAAAAAAATTGAATTGTTTGGTCTTTTGGAGACCTTTTTTATTTTTTTTTCACTTTTTCCACACCCACCACCAAACAGCAGGGGGGCAACTTCAATAATAGAACTTAAGTTATGGTGAATTTCAATTTGAAAGAGATAAGTGTGCTTCTCTATAATTAGTAAACAAATATATAACACAAACATGTATAACCAAATCTCTTTTCTTAACACAGAGTTACAAATGCAGCATGCATAATAATAGTCATTAATTGTTCCAGGAACAATGAGCAGTTTTATGTCCATCAAAAAATGTTAATACTTATTATTTTGAATTAACTGCCAAAATATAGGCCTATGCCTATGCTCAATCTTAGGATGTGATTATTGCCATTTTTCTATGCTTCACTAACTGAGTCCAGATATGTGATATAACTGCCCAGAAATTCAAAGGGTGGATGATGCACTATACCAGGGAAGGGGAGATCATAATTTTCATTTTATCCTTCAATGTTTTTCATCAATGTTCCTTTTTCAATAGTTTCTATATTCTGATACAATTGGGAAAAATCTTTTAGGATCTTGATCTGATGCATTACATTCCTGGAGGAAGCAAAATAAATTATCAAAAGAAAAGATAACCTGTCAGGATCAATGGTAAGTACAACAATATTTGGCAGAATCCGAGTCGCTATCTCGGTGACATCATAATAAGAACTGGTGGCACACAAAGCCATAACACCTGCCACAATATAAATCTAGTCAATCAATGCCAATATATGCATAATACACGAATATTGTGAAATTAACAAAGGCTGGCCAGAAAACCCTCGCAGAAACCAGGATGCATGGTGCTTACCTGCTCCTCGGGCAGGAGAGAATGTATCACGCAAAGCACGAACAGTGAATGCATTTATCAAAACTCTTTTCCGTGTCTGCAATGTAGTATCAGAACCATTGGTAACCATTGGTTACCATAAATAAATAAATGACACTTCATATCATAAGATATTTATAATATGATCACTAGTTGTTGAATGCCACTAACTCATATAAAACATTGAGCACGGCACCAAAAATTTAGCATCTCAAACAAAATTACACTCTAAGCTAAGATGCACGAACAAGCAACATGACATGTTTCAAAAAATGCAAGACACGAGACGCCGGGGATATGCTTAAACATATAATTTTATATTTTTATTATATGACATATTTGAATATTTCATTTAGAGATAATGTAAAAAATGCAATCACTTGTTAAAATTGAAAATTCATATATTCTATAGCTAAAATAAAACATCAACATATTATTGACATATAAGTTGTACTCCAATGGCCTCATTCCATTTAAGGTTCGAAAGTGATTAAACAATTACAACTTACAAAACATATATCATTTTTTTTTTTTAAAGTTCCATCAACTCATGCATTACATAATAGATCAAAATGTAGAGCCCCCAAAGCTTTAACTAAACAAAAGTCTTTGAAGAAAAAGTTCTTTGTTATCGCATACTTCACAAATAGTAAACTTCCTGAAAGCTTTAACTAGACGGAACTTCTCTGTCTTCACCGCCATCATATTTTTCTTTCTATGTGTCCTAAATGTGTCCCTAGCGTGTCAGAAACGTGTCCCTATCGTGTAGGAAACATGTCCATAGAGTGTCCTAAATGTATCCAAAGCATGTCCGATCAGGGAAAAAATCCAGAGAGACACAATTTGCGTGCCAGACACGTGTCCCCGGCATGTCCCGCGCATGTGAGCTGTCCGTGCTTCATAGACTATAAGTCAGGAAACCATTTAATGAAAAGCGAATACAAGCTAGCTGTTACTAACCCCTTCATTAAGATAGCTGGCAATATTCCCAAGTAATATAGTCGTATTTGTTCTAATAGCTGGTTCTTCGTCAACCTGCAGGACTTGAGAGTATGAAAGAGACAAGCTACAAAGAACGATGAATTCAGAAGTAAAGGATAAGAAACCATAACTGCATCAAGTGAGTTATTACAAAAAAAAAAGAAAAGAAAAAAATGTAACATTACTTTGGAAGAGAGATCCTGTAAGTGTAAATTAAAAACCAGTCCAAATGCCTCACAGTTGAAATGACCTAATACCTGTAGCTTAGAAAGATACTTCAACAGAGATCCTGAGATAGTGCGTTGAGACAGCTGCAAATTACAAGTTGGAGGGAAAAAAAAACAAATTTTAGAAATGACTTGGAAACCCCAAGTTATCATTTGATATAGCAGAAAAGCAGGACCCAAGGAAATGGAAGCAAGAAACACTACCAAAAATATGTTGGAAACAAGGAGCAGGGAACAATTAAGAGAATACTGTAACAACTGGTGATACCCTCCACTAAAGGCCATACCCACATCATTCAGGTAATGCCACCTTTACCTTCAAACAAATGATTTATTTCTTATTTCATATTTTCTTGAACTCTCAGTTTCACTAATGTTATTTAAGAAGGTGTTCCTGGACTAACTTTAATTCATCACAGAGCCTAACCAGCTCTATAGCCAACTACTTAAAACTTCCAATTTCAACTTGCTTAATAACGAGAATCACAAGAAGCTCCAAAGCATTTCATTTAAACTGCTATAGACGCAACCATAATGCTTTGAAACCTCCCCCTCCTCAAGGGAAAATCAATGCATGATCGTGAATGAACGGCGGAAAATCCAACAGTGACTTTTTGGTATGAACTGCTTAAGGGCTTGAATTGTCTATCTTTTATCATAGGAACACCTTCAAGAATTGTCGAAAACTTTAGTTGCAATTATTTTGCTCCTTCGTTTCAATTTTATAGTTATGTTTACTTTATTTGTTTTGATTGATCCCGTGACCAAGAACTAGGCCAGCCCCAGCACCAGCCCCTATGATATGTAAGATGGGTATACACACATACATATGCACTACCATAAGCATTTAAGGTCAGATTTTATCAACATAAGATTTCAGTCCTTCATAGTTTCTTCCTGTTTTTTCTCTTCCATTTTCATCTCTTTTTCTCCTTTGTTTTACAAACTCAAGTTCCATTGATAATCCTTCTTCCCTTAAATAAACTAAGGCTTAGCTTTGCACCATTTATCTCATGGATTTCAAGATTTTTAACTGGATATTGCAAACCCCTTATTCAAAATTACAGTTGGATGTTCTCGCCAGAAGTGGATCCTTTATCTTTCTGCAATGGTTTGGTGAACCTATCTGGTAAAATAAGGAAAGGTCCCAACACATATGCAGCCCGAATATCAATGTTCATTGATAAAAAAGAGTAAGGTTAAATCTAATCTAACTTGGAACTTTAGAAAGATGCTTCGCATGAAGCAAGTGGCAGCAGTAATAATAGTGGCAGCAGTTCATAAAATATTCCCTATGATTGCTGCAGTTCTACTAGACAATTTAAAAAGCAATACCTCAGAAAAGATTGTGAAACCGTTCAGAAAAGAAAAATGACCATGTAATTCAACAAAGGGATAAGCAAGGAAACAAAATCATGTCATAATTAACAAAAAATTAATACACCATTAGTTGCCTCTGATGGCAAATTTTAGCTATGAGATATGAATATGAAGTTTTAACATGGTTTCAGCCATAGGAATTTTAAGAAAAACCTACAATTAACGCTAACCAATATCATGTTAACTCTCAACACATAGAAGATTGTTTAATCAATATATATTTTGCAAAATACCATGAAAGAAATTCCTGCTACTGCTAATAAAAGACTAAGATATACGGACCTTAGGACCAAGAACAAGCATGGATTTAAGTGTCAGTTCCCGCAGAAAAGCAGATGAGTCGGAGAACCCAGTAACAACATGAGGGTAAACCTAGTAAAGAGTCACCATACAATTTATAATGTCAAAGTCTTTAATGAAAACATAAAAAGTCATAAAAGGTTACGTCCAAAAGAAAACTAAACAAAATAGTTTTGATTCTTTGGAAGATAGTATAATCGTTTAGTCCTGACTGCATACTTGCTCATCAATGATTTGTGCTGCCAATGATTCCCCGTATTGATCAATATGCTGCAGGAGACCAACTCGGATAGCCCGGTCATTGGAGGCAAAGAGTTTAACAATTGTTGGTAATACCTACAAGAAAAGCAAGACATTTTAAACAGAGTGAATCGAAGAAAGAAAAGTTGCATTTTACACAGATCAAATAATAGAGAAAATGGTAATTACAAAAAAAAACATCAACAAATTCAAAGAGAAACCCAATTACAGTAATTAATTAGAAAGGTCAACATAATAATAATAATAAAAAATTAAAAGATCAACATAAGATACTGAAAGAATATGACCTTAGCGCTAAATTCTTCTGATGAAAGCCACGGACCCATTTTCAAAAGTGCAGTTAAAGCAGGGGCAGCAGCTGAACCAAACTCTAGGGAAGAAGCTACTAAAGGAAGTAACTGCACAGACAAGCCAGCAAACTATGAATTTGCACAGGCAACCACTAATGATGAACTGAAGTTGACTGTCTCATATTAGAAATCTCAGGGATACCTTTTTCAGCACAATTTGGCGGGGAAGCTGTTCTGCTAGATTTGGGAGCTTGCGGAAGAATGTATCCTTCTCAACGCTGTCCTTCAAATTCAAGATTTCCATAAAATGTATGGTATCCACCAACTTATTTTGGAAATATTCTGCCAATAAATTAATTGTTTCTTTTAGTGAAGACTCGGGGCAATAATAAAGAAAAAAACAAAAACCAAGAAGAGAGAGAGAGAGAGAGAGAGAGAGAAGCACTTAACCAGGAAAACAACAATGAGGTATAAAAACTGAAGGAACAAGTCTTAAACACTGAACCCAGGCAAGACCCAGCAAAAAGGCTGAATCATGAAGTATATACTCCCAAACATGAAAATAAGCAGCATCGTTTTATCAAGTTCGCACTCCTCGGTGAAATGACAATGAAACCATATATGCCACCAAAGTTCAAAGAAAACAAAATATGTCCCAGTTGACGAGCATAAAGTTGATTGGTTATAGACGTTTCTTAACAGTAAGATCAGCCTTTTACTTTGGGGTAAAAGGAAAAAGAATTAAATTGCGAATGATATTCTTATTTCAGAGACACTATACCAGGAAAACAATTAACTGCCGTGGTAGGCTTTCAAATGAAGGCAAATTATGCATTAAAAAGTGAACTGCTAATTAAATTCCTAAGAAGAGAAATTTTGTTAGACATATTTACTTAATAGTAAAAAGTTATTAAAACTCACCACAATTTTCTACAAGCTTTGATGAGTTCAACCTGCGAGAAGGCATGGAACTCAAAAGCCGCTGATAATCTGGAAGTAGAGACTGTGAGACAAGAAAATAGACAGATGCAAATGAAGATGAATCTTCCAAATGACTGGAAAGTTAAAGTAACTGAACACAAACAAAAGCTTGTTAGCAACAGGCAAATGCACACACACACGTGCATGCACCCAGACACATTTACTTGCGCAAACAATCATATAAGTTAGAGGGATAAAAGGAAATGAAACTGAATAAAAAGAAGAATACATTTGAGGTGCCAATACCTTGGGTATAGAAGCAGTGTTACGCAGTTCCTCTGTTTTGCTTAACTTCATACCAGAAAAAAGCTCATATATGAGACAGCCTAACATATAAAAAAATTAATTCTGTGAACAAGAATCTTTATAGGTTATACTCATAAATTAAGCAACAAAATGAGGTGAAATACTCAACAGTCGACAAAGCCAGAGATAATCAAACATCATAAATCAGATTGATTGCCTTCCCATGTAAAAAAATAATTACTATTAGATTCAGTTCCCAGGAAATGGCAGCCAGCCCTAACTGCTAAGAAGTAACTGTTAGAATTATTGCAGAGAATGGAAAAGAAAAGGAAAAAGAGAGAATGAAAATAACAATAAATGAGAGTACACAAAACTAGGGTTTTCACCCTATCACTTGTTATTTATAATAAGACCAAAAAATACTAAAAATACCATAATACCCCTAACTTAACACTCCCCCTCAAGTTGATGCATATATATTTTTCATGCCCAACTTGCATACAATGGGTTGAAACATTTTACTACTAAACCATTTAGTAAAAATATCTGCTAATTGATCTGCAGATTTCACATAGAGCATGCATATTAATCCTTGACCTAATTTTTTCTTGATGAAGTGTCGATCAATCTCTATATGTTTCGTTCTGTTATGCTGGACAGGGTTATGAGCAATATTAATGGCAGCCTTATTGTCACAGTACAATTTCATAGATTTGTCGCACTCAATACCCAAATTCTGTAATAAAACTTTAAGCCACATGAGTTCACAGATGCCATGTGCCATAACCCTATCGAGCTACCACTGTTTGTTTTTTACTGTGCCAAGTAACTAGGTTACCCCCTACAAATGTGCAATACCCAGATGTAGGTCCTCTGTCATTAACTGAACCAGCCCAATCTGCATCTGTGAATGCTTCTAATGTCAAATGGCCGTGATGAGAGAATAAGAGCCCTTTGCAAGGGCCAAACTTGAGATATCGTAGAATACGATAGGCAGCGTCAATATGTACTCTACGAGTATCATGCATGAACTGACTAACAACCCCTACAGTGTATGCAATATCAGGTCTGGTGTGAGACAGGTATATTAATCTTCCCACAAGCTGCTGAAATTGGCCCTTGTCGACAG
>JAULJZ010104322.1:0-33197 GCA_032270985.1 Heliamphora pulchella | reverse complement strand
AGTTTCATAAAGGTATTATACTATTAAGATTAATATAGTTCTTAGTTTTCATGAAAAACGCATACGTCGTTTTTTACTGTCACAGCGTCAGTTCAAAATTTTTTTCCCACTCCAACAGGATACTTATGAGATGTCTTGTCTACGTGGCGTGTCTGGTCTAAATGACTCGTTAGGGTCAGGTGATTTTGTGGTTGTGAAGTCGGGTTAGTTTTCATTTGTGTGGAATCTTGTCTTGGATAATGGTGTGACGTCTAGTGTTTCTCCAGGGTGAGAATTGTGATTCATGATGGAAGATTGAATAGAGGATGAAGGTTTAGACAAAGTGGGTTCTTTGGTATTCCAGGTTAATTAAGTGAGCTTTTCTCTGGCATCGGGTGTTTTTGTTGTTGCTCATGGATGGGCATCGTGTCAACTTCAGTGATGGCGTTGTTAACATCAGCATGGTAGCGATGTGGTATCAAAGTGGGTGGTCATCAGGTGATCGTCATAACTTAAGTAAGGTTTGTGTGTGGAGCATGTGACTTTGTGTGACTGATGTTAAGGTTGACGTCGTGTGTTTGGACTCGTGGAGATAATCCTTGGTGAGCATACATGCGATTGAGCCGGTATGAGGCAGTGTGAACGAGGGTGATATTCCCTATGTCCTAGAGTAGATAGTGTTTGGGACCAAGTTCCATAGTGGATTGGTCTCGTGTTAAGCATTTGTTGCTATAGTGGAATGTGTTCAATGAGAGCTATGTTTCAAGATGTTAGGAGTGTAACTTGGATCTTGATCCGATATTTTATGGATGATGGTAGTGTTAGTGGGATTTTGCGTGCGCGGGCAGTCTATATGACGATCTATTCTTCGAAGACACGTTTACGTCGTGTGATGACAGTTTTGGGGTTTTAGTTGCTGGGGCATTTTTGCTGTTGTATGGTGCTGCTGGGTTTACATCAGAAATTGTTAATGGTTGAGGGGATGTTGTTTGGCTTGAGATTCAGTGTTGAATTTTAGGGACGAAATTCCTTTAAGAGGGGGAGAGTTGTGAGACCCCGTCCCATTTTATTTTAAAATGATTTAATTGTTGATAGAGTTGGAGTTAACTCTTGACCTTTGTGATGTTTTCGGTGTATATTTAGTCCTGTGCAAGGATCTGTGGAACTTTTTCAGTTGGCGAGAGGGTTCAATCAACTGAGGTGGGTGATTCAGTCGACTGACCTGCGGTGGTGAGAGATTCTTGGTTTTCTAGTAGCTTTTCAGTCGACTGACTTGGTGGGTTCAGTCGACTAACTTTCTGTTCGTGGCTGGGCCTATAAATATCAACCTTATGTTAGATATTTTAAAACCTAGCTTCTAGAAAAAGTTTCTTTTTTTCCATCCACCTTCTCTCTAGTATTTCGGTGGGCCCGGGCTTAGTTTTTTGCGATCGGATAGTGGATTCTTAGTATCTGTGCTGGGAGCTTCGCGTTCATCTGGGCGGAATCTCGTTTAGACGAAGTTCGTTTTTCATGGAGTTCTAAGCGTCGAGTTTTTGACTCAACGAGGTAGGATCCTAGACTATCTTGTTTTTAAAAGGTGCTACGTGCGATTATATGCTTTTCTACCATTTGAAAATGCTATAAATGTCGGATTTTGTGTTTAAACCATGTTTGTTCGGATAAAAAGCATGTTTTGCATATCTTTTAGTTTATTACATGTTGGTGGACGTGTGGATATCCGTGGTTTTTCAAAAAGGTGATTTGAAAACGAAAGGTTTTATGTAAAGTGATGAAAATCTAACTTTTGGAGGTTTGGAGGTAACTCTTGGGGTTGAGTCTCGATTTTTAAACGTTTTGATAGAAACGATGAAAACATTTTGAAAATATTGTTTGGTCTCCATGGTTGATGGATGTCGTGGTGGATGGCTGTTAGATGTTTTATGCATGAATAATGTATGGTTTCAAATGTTTTCGTAGTTGAGCTACGTAGTTTTTATTGATTCGATAAATGTACCGTGACAGTGCGTGTGTATTTGGGCCACCATTGCTCATTGGTGAAAGTCCAAAAACTTTGCACAAGTAGGTGCTTCGCTCCTTCGGGTTAATCCCTGTAAATGAAGTGGTTGCCTTAGTGGGAGGCATGCATTGTCGTGACTCCATATAGCACTTGTTATTATCTAGCAGGTGTCATGCCCCAAACTCTGGGTCACGCGAAAAGCTTACGAATAACCACCAAAATCGCCCAAACACAAACGGATGAAAAACCATAAAGCCAAGACGAAGTAAAAATCTTTGTAAAATGTACTACCGAGGCTTTATTTAATTTAACAGAGTAGCTCAAAAAACTATGGTCACAACCCCAAACACCAAGCTTTTAAAACAAAATACATGTTTGGATAAGGAAATCTTTTCATTTTAAAAGAAGCATAGGCCGTTCCAAAATCTCCCTCAAAGTACAAGAGTTTGAGTGAAGCATAAACCATTTGAAAACCCTTTTTGTAAACCGTTGAGCTAACCAACGAAAACCATAATACAACGAACCCATGGTTCTCTCGAAAGCAAAAATCATACATACATCGACACCATGGTCATAAGAATAGCTTTACATCAGAACATGTTCCATATAAAAAGGTATAAACTACCTAACAAAGACAAAATATCAGAGTCTTATCATCAGCCGCCTCTAGAGACCTCAAGGTCAACCTACAGGACCACGTTCACCTGAAATTTTTTTACAAAATCCCACAATGTGAGCCGAAACCCAATAGAAACGAACTATAAAGTCGTAAAGTAGGATATGCAATCACATAACATAAAGTTAACCCAACCACATGAGACTCAAAACGGTTTTACTTCATAAAATCCCAAGTTTTCCATCAGACTTACACGAGTTTCAAAAAGGTTTTCCGTCCTTAAAACCAGGCATTTCAACAACGCAAATAACATATCACAGTTAATGAAAAATAGTAACCAAAACGTTATTTTTCCACTCGGATCATATAGCCGAGAACAAAATGATATTTTTCATTTGGATCACACTACCAAGAAATGATTCCTATGTACCGACTCTATCACACTAGGAATAGAGGTAACAACTATAGACTCCTACCCATTACTCTAGTCCTGAATCACTTAAGACCTGTTAGGTAATGATAAATTCTATACGGAGTCACAACAACATAAACCACTTCATTTACGAACTAAACCTGAGGACACGAAGCACCCACCACTTCATTTACGGGCTAAACCCGAGGGAGCAAAGCACCCACCACTTCATTTACGGGCTAAACCAGAAGGAGCGAAGCACCCACCACACACTACCACGGCACATCTATAGAATCATCAAAAACGAGTACGTAGTTCAACTACGAAAACATCAAAATTGTATATCAAACATGAATAAAAAGATCCAATGGTCATCCACCATGTCATCCATCAATCATGGAGATCAAACAACATTTTCAAAATGTTTCCACCGTTTCTATCAAAACATTTAAAAATTGAGACTCAACCCCGAGGGTTAGCTTTAATCCTCCAAAACACGTTTTTCAAAATTTTTATAAATCCACCATTTTCATAATTAGCTTTTTGAAAACCATAAATATCCGCAAGTCCATATCATGTAATAAACCAAAAAGAAGACCAAAACATGCTTTTTATACGAGCAAACAAGGTTTAAACATAAAATATAACATTTGAAGCATTTTCAACTAGTAGAAAAGCATATAATCGCACATAGCACCCTTTAACAACAACAGAGTTTAGGATCCTACCTCGTTGAGCCAAATGCTCGATGCCTCGAAAAACGAATCTCGACGAAACAAGATTTCATCCGGATAGATGCGAAGCCCCCGGCTCAGATACCAAGGATCCACTGTTAGATCGCTAAAAATCGAGCTTGCCATGCCCCAAACTCCGGGTCACGTGAAACGCACACAAACAACCAAATATAAGACCCAACCCGAGAATGCACTCTCAAGACAAACCATACATGCATTGTATATAATCGCCAAACGACTTATATTACACGGCCCTAACGCTGGAACACATGTTATAGCATACATGTTCAAAACGAGCAAAAAGGAAGACTACAGAACTACCGCCCCTCCGGTACCTTCAAATCAACCTGCATGATCGGTACTTGAAAAATATTTTAAATCCCACACCGTGAGCCAAAGCTTAGCAGAAACTAGACAAGCATGTAGTATAAGCTAAACATGTTAGGAAAACGAGGCAAAGTTTTTAACTCTCAGCCAAGCCTTAAAACAGTTTGAAAACACGGCTCGCACGAGCCCTAAAGATAACATATATATATATGCAACACATGAACATATATCTAAACCGACTTTCACAAGCCCCGACAAGCTAAATCATGCAATCCATGCACTACGCCCAACACACTATGAGCAAAACACCCAACACATATCTCTCCAGGACCTCGTTTCCATCCTTCAGATTCACACGAACCGTCTTTAGGATCACGTTTCCATCCTTGAAACTATGCATATCATCCTAACAGATATCATGCCACAGTTAAGAAAAAAAAGTAAAAACACAGATAAAGGTAACAACTATAGACTCCTGCTCATTACCCTAGTCACCACATAAGGCCTGCACGGTAATGGCAAGTTCTATACGGAGTTATAACAATGATGCCATTAACGGACGCAACCGGCTTAATTTATGGGATAAACCCGAGGGTTCAAAGCACCCACACAACCATGCATCATCAGGACCACGTTCCCGTCCTTCAGATACCCACATGCACACACACACACGCAATACAAGGATCTTCACGGGCTTTCACCGAAGGACCACTGTCCCTGCTAACATTTCTCGGGCTTTCACCGAAGGACCACCGTCCCAACTAACATTTCTCGTTAACCTGGGTTAACATCCACAGACACATCCACAGACCAACATGTCCATCTATCACATTTCATACACCTATGCATAACTAAACCAGGGTTTAAATGCATAATTCCACGTACTATCACTATGTTTCACAAACCACGGCACATGCTACACATGTATCCGCTCCTCAGAGCCCACATATACATGCCTATAAAACTATGAATTTTAAAGCATAAACCACGTAATTCCCTTATGTAATCCGTACAAAAATAAACTAAAGTTATAAACACACATAGCCATATATAACTTCACATCATGACGCCACCCGCCAAATAACCCGACACGACATCACATGCCACGCACCCATCATCCGTTTACCCAAACGACCCATCCACACACCGAGACAACCAACCACAAAACTAAGCCTAGCTTGGAGGCCAACACCAAAACCATATAACCCCAGTTTTCACAAACCAACGTCCTTTTTCGGAAAGAACCACGGGCCCTAAACATGCGCAACACGGCCATCACAAACCTACGCCCACCACACGCACCCAACACAAACCCCACGGTGAATAAACACCACGTACCTAATTGTGCACCAACACCCACGTCTAACCATGCACGTCACTCGAAGACGGTACTTAAACAAACTCCCGAGGCCACTACACGACCCTCAAAATCACAACACGATCAACCGAACCGCAAAACCCAACCACCGAACCACAAACACACAACCCAGCATCTCAGTCGACTGGTCCTCAGCCCCCAGTCAACTGAAAACTCTCGGGAAAGCCAAAAACCCAAACCAAAAACATTTTAGTCGACTAACCTCCCAGGTTCAGTCAACTGACCCCCAAAACTCAAGATCCAATCGACTGATCATCAAGATCCAGTCGACTGACCTCCCTCGGAAATTTTTTTTGAGCTGCGGTTTTTGCCTTCAAAACCTCGATTCGACACATCAAAACCTCTGTCCAATACCCTCGAACATCTACACGCCTAGGCCTAACACTCAGACCACGAAAGAAACTCCTAACACTCGATTTCATCCACCGAAATTGACTAAAAACGAGTTTTAACCGAAAACCCAACTTGAACATAAAATCAAATTTATAGCAATCTAACCGTTAAAAATACACACGATTACACGTAGCACACTTATAAGACATGAGGGTCTAGGATTCTAGATCAGTGAGTTAAAAATTCAACACCTCAAATCACGTGCAAAATCGAGCTTCGTCGAAATAGAATTCCGTCCGGATGGACGTCCGGATGGACGCGTGGACCACGACGCCAATAACAAGGTTGGCAGTCTGATCGTTGAAAACCGAGCCCCAGGCCCCCGAGAAGTTTGATAGAAGGCAGAGAGAAAATGGAAGAAACTTAGTGAAGAAGTTTTTGAAAATATCTTTTAAAAATATCTAACTCCAGATATTTATAGCCCTCCAAAATATCTTATATTTTTTTAATTTTTTTTTGAAATTCGCACCGGAACGTTCCACGATCCCGGGAACCTGCCCCTCATACATATCTAACCCCGATCATGCATCAAAAGCATATAAAAACATGCTATCACATAAACATGAAACGCACGTCGAAAAATACCAACAAAAAACGGGTCAGGGTCTCACAACTCTACTCTCCTTAAAGGAATTTCGTCCCCGAAATTCAACTCAAGATCAAAACAACAAACCGTCGATTGCAATCGACACAGGCATACGAGAAGGTCAACCAAACAATTCTTAGGATATCGTCAAACAAAGGTTAGGCATCCGAAACAATGGCCAACTATCTCAAAGACTTGGGATCTACAACTCACCGCAACCTCACATCCTCTTCAACTGTCGCCATAACACAGCACATCACCCACAGAGTCCATCACCAACTCTTAAACAGATACAATGAAGAATTGGCCCAAAGCCTGCATACTCAGAAGTACCTCTACTCATTGAAGGCATATCTGCATCATCTGGCACAACTGGCACCCTAGAAGAACTGCGAGCTATAAGGGCATTCGCTCGTGGCAGTGCCGCTCTACCCTGTCCGCCATAGCCTGGGGCTGCCGGCTGCCATACCGACTGAACTGAAGTTCCCCTATCTGTTACTCGAGAAGTCTGACATACAGGTTGCTGTGTCGATCTTGCACAAATGAATTCTCTGGTGTGCCTGCTGTACTTGGAGCACTCTCTCTCTGGGGATAATTCCTACGAACATGTCCAGACTGGCCACATTCATAACAAATTTGACTCTCTCCCCTGTGACTTAGCCGATACCGAACCCTGGGACCGCTTTCGCTATGGGCAATCCATTACACGATGTCCGGGTTGCCTGCATCGGAAGCAACGAAACTAATACTGCTCTGGCCTTCTCGTTGAGACTACGGAAGGTGAGGATGCAAAAGACTATGGCTGATACGACCCCACTCGATACGAACTTGGACCAAACATCCGTTGACGCTTATCACTGCGTCCCCGGGACTGTGCACGTCCCTCATCTTGCTGACTCCTACTGTCTCTGTCTCTGCGCATCTCATTCAGAGTGTCTTTCACCTTCATGGCAGTCTCCACTAACTCTGTAAAAACATACATCCTAAATGCTGCCACTCGATCTCTAATAGCGAGCTTCAAACCACTCTAGAACCTCTTCGTACGGAACTCATCAATGGGCACAATCTCTTGTGCAAACCGGGATAAGCTAGTAAACTCAGCCTCATATTCGACTACTGTCATCGTCCCCTAAGTCAGGAAAAAGAAGTCCTCTCTGTACCGATCCCTCAGAGTCACGGGAAAGTATTTCTCCAAAAATACCTTCGTAAATTCCTCCTAAGTGCGTCCGATTGTAGTCCTGGCAAACTTCCACCACATGTGAGCACACCCCCTCAGTTGGAAGGCAGCAAAAGAAACGCGCAACTCGTCCTCCTCAATCTGCAACGTGTCCAAAATCCTGGTGACCAGCTCTAGCCATTCAGTGGCTACCGTGGGGTTGGGATCCCCAGAAAAAGTAGGAGGGTCCAGACGTCGGAACTCGCGCATTGTGACCGTCGCCCTTGGCTCAGGTACACTCTCTCTTCTCAAAGAGGCCTCAGCCAGTTGTCGGATGGAGCTGACCATCTCACGCAACAGATCTCCATCAACAGGTCCTTAGGGAGCATTAGCATCGCCAATATCTGGGACTAGAATGTCCCTTCGGCCAAAACCACGGCCACGGCCTAGTCCTCCCCGCGTGGACATCGCGTCAATAGGAAATAAACATAACATAAGACGTAACACATAGCATGAACATAAACGCTAAGTACATAAGCTTGCTAACACATAGCCACATAGGTTCATGCTAAACGACCTCCCACATACCGAGAAGAACCAACAAGAATGACACGTCAATCTGGACAACCAACTCAGATTCCTCATTAGAAATCACGTCTTCTAAACGCGTTTCTAACTTGGCTCCCAATTTTGTCAATCCAAATGCCCAAAGGCAGGACTAATCAATCTCACAGTTCAACCCCCGTGTTTACATATACACATCATTCACGTATAACCCGCATGCTATCACATTCATATTATCGAAACATCTAAACACATGCAGTCAAGCACATGCGATCAACCTCACACGGGATACACTCTTTTCCCATGGCTCTTAGGTATTCGAATCCAGAGCTCTGATACCAAGCTATCACGCCCTAAACTCCGGGTCACGTGAAACACCCACAAATAACCAAATATAAGACCCAACACGAGAATACACTCTCAAAATAAACCATACATGCATTGCACATAATCGCCAAATGGATTATATTACACGGCCCCAACGCCGAAAAACATGTTATAGCATACATGTTCAAAACGAGCAAAAAAAAGACTATAGATCTTCCACCCCTTCGGCACCTCCAGATCAACCTGCGTGATTGGTACCTGAAAAACATTTCAAATCCCACACCACGAGCGAAAGCTCAATAGAAACTAGATAAGCATGCAGTATAAGCTAAACATGCTAGAAAACTGAGGTGTAGTTTTCGACTCTCAGCCAAGCCTTAAAATATTTCGAAAACACGGCTCCCACGAACCCCAAGGATAATATATATATATATATATATGCAACACATGAACATATATATAAATCAACTTTCACAAGCCCCGACAAGCTAACTCATGCAATCCATGCACTACGCCCAACACACTATGAGCAACCACCCAACTCATATCTCTCCAGGACCTCGTTTCCGTCCTTTAGATTCACACGCACTATCTTTAGGATCACGTTTCCATCCTTGAAACTATGCATATCATCCTAACAGATATCATGCCACAGTTCTGGAAAAGCAATAAAAACAAAGATAAAAGTAACAACTATAGACTCCTGCCCATTACCCTAGTGGCCACTTAAGGCCTGCTTGGTAATGGCAAGTTCTATACGGAGTTACAACAACGACGTCAGTTACGGTGGCAACCGACTTAATTTACTGGATAAACCCGAGGGTCCAAAGCACCCACACAACCCTGCATCGTTAGGACCATGTTCTAGTCCTTCAGATACCCACATGCACACACACAACATAAGGATCTTCTCGGGCTTTCACAGAAGGACCACTGCCCGAACTAACATTTCTTGGGCTTTCACCGAAGGACCACCGTAGGACCACTGTCCCAACTAACATTTCTCGGGCTTTCACCAAAGGACCACCGTCCCAACTAACATTTCTCGTTAACCAAGGTTAACATCCATAGACACATCCACAGACCAACATGTCCATCTATCACATTTTATACACCTATGCATAACTAAACCAGGGTTTAAATGCATAATTTCATGTACTATCACTACGTTTTACAAACCACGTCACATGCTATACATGTATCCGCTCCTTAGAGCCCACATATACATGCCTATAAAACTATGAGTTTTAAAGCATAAACCACGTAATTCCCTTACGTAATCCGTACAAAAATAAACTAAAGTTATAAACGATCATAGCCATGTATTACTTCACATCATGACGCCACCTGCCATATAATCCGACACGACATCACATGCCACGCACCCGTCATCCGTTTACCAGAACGACCCATCCACACACCGAGATAACCAACCACAAAACTAAGCCTAGCTTGGAGGCCAACACCAAAACCATATAACCCCAGTTTTCACAAACCAACATCCTTTTTCCAAGAAGAACCACGGGCCCTAAACACGCCCAACACGGCCATCACAAACCCACGCCGACCACACGCGCCCAACACAAACCCGACGGTGAATAAATACCACGCACCTAACCATGCACCAACATCCACGTCTAACCATGCATGTCACCCGAGGACGGCACTTAAACAAACACCCGAGGCCACAACACAACCCCCGAAACCACAACACGATCAACCGAACCCTAAAACCCAACCACCGAACCACAAACACACAACCCAGCATCTCAGTCGACTGGTCCTCAGCCCCCAGTTGACTGAAAACTCTCGGGAAAGCCAAAAACCCAAACCAAAAATATTTTAGTTGACTGACCTCACAGGTTTAGTCGACTGACCCCTAAAACTCAAGATCCAGTCGACTGATCATCAGATCGAGTCGACTGACCTCCATCAGAAATTATTCTTAAGCTACGGTTCTTTCCTCCAAAACCTTGATTCGACACCACAAAACTTCTGTTCAACACCTTCGGATATCCACACGCCTAGGCCTAACACCCAGACCATGAAAGAAACTCCCGACATCCAATTCCATCCACCAAAATTGACTAAAAACGAGTTTTAACCCAAAAATCCAAATTTAACATAAAATCAGATCTACAGCAATCTAACCGTTAAAAACACACATGATTACACGTAGCACCCTTATAAGACATGAGAGACTAGGATCCTACCTCGGTGAATTCCATCCGAGGACGTGCAAAATCGAGCTTTGCCAGAATGGAATTCTGTTCGAATAGATGCGTAGACCACGACGCCAATAACAAGGTTCGACAGTTTGATCGTCGAAAACCAATCCCTGGGCCCCCGAGAAGTTAAGGAGAAGGCAGAGAGAAAATGGATGAAACTTGGTGGAAGAGTTTTTGAAAATATATTTTGACAATATCTAACTCCAGAAATTTATAGGCCTCCAAAATATCTTATCTTTTTTTTTTTAAATTCGTACCGCAATGTTCCACGGTCCCGGGAACCTGCCCCGTATGCATATCTAACTCCGATTATGCTTCAAAAGCATATAAAAACATGCTATCACATAAACACGAAACATGCGTCGAGAAATGCCAAAAAAAAACGGGTTAGGGTCCACAACTCTACCCCATTTAAAGGAATTTCGTCCCCAAAATTCAACTCAAGGTCAAAACAACAAACCGTCGATCGCAATCGACACAGGCATACGAGATAGTCAGCCAAACCATTCGTAGGATATAGTCAAACAAGGTCAAGCATCCTGTACAATGGCTAACTATCTCAAAGATACGGGATCTACAACTCACCCCAACCTCACATCCTCTTCAACCATCGCCTCAACACAACACATCACCCATAGAGTCCATCACCAACTCCTAAACAGATACAATGAAGAACTAGCCCAAAGCCTGCATACTCAGAAGCACCACTGATCACTGAAGGTATATCTGCATCATCTGGCACAATTGGCGCCCTAAAAGAACTGGGAGCTATAAAGGCATACGCTCGTGGCAGTGTCGCTCTACCCTGTTCGCCATAGCCTAGCGCGGTCGGCAGTCTTACCGACTGAACTAAAGCTCCCCTATCTGTCGCTCAGGAAGTCTGACCTATAGGATGCTGCTGTCGATCCTGCACAAATGAATCCTCCGGTGTGCCTGCTGTTCTCGGTGCACTCTCTCTCTGGGGACAATCCCTACGAACATATCCAAGCTGGCCACATCCACAACAAATCTGTGACTCCCTACGCTGTGACTGAACTGATACCGAACCCTGGGATTGCTTCCGCTGTGGGCAATCCATTACACGATGTTTGGGCTGCTTACATCGAAAGCAACGGAACTCATACTGCTCTAGCCTTCCCGTTGAGACTGCAGGAGGTGAGGATGCAGAAGACTATGGCTTATACGACCCCACTAGATACGAACTCAAACCAGACATCCGTTGACGCTTATCACTGCATCCCCGGGACTGTGCATGTCCCTCGTCTTGCTGACTCCGACTGTCTCTGTCTTTTTGTGCCTCGTTCAGAGTGTCTTCCACCTTCATGGCGGTCTCCACTAACTCCGTAAAAACATGCATCCTAAATGCTGCCACTCGACCTCTAATAGCGAGCCTCAAACCCCTCTCGAACCTCTTCACACGGAACTCATCAGTGGGCACAATCTCCTATGCAAATCGGGATAAGCTAGTAAACTCAGCCTCATACTCGACTACTGTCATCATCCCCTGACTCAGGAAAAGGAAGTCCTCTCTGTTTCGATCCCTCAAAGTCACGGGAAAGTATTTCTCCAGAAATACCTTCTTGAATGCCTCCCAAGTGCCTCCGACTGTAGTCTGGGAAAACTTCCACCACATGTGAGCACTCCCCCTCAGCTAAAAGGCAGCAAAAGAAACCTGCAGCTCGTCCTCCCCAATCTACAACGTGTCCAAAATCCTGGTGACCAGCTCTAGCCATTCAGTGGCTACCGCGGGGTTGGGATCCCCAGAAAAATTAGGAGGGTCTAGACGTTGGAACTCGCGCATTGTGACCGTCGACCTCGGCTCTGGTACACTCTTTCTCCCCATAGAGGCCTCAGCCAGTTGCTGGATGGAGCCGACCATCTCACGCAACAGATCTCCGTCAACAGGTCCTTGGGGTGCATTAGTACCCCTAATATCTGAGACTAGAATGCCCCTTCGGCCAAAACCACGGCCATGACCTCGACCATGACCTCGTCCTCCCCGCGTGGACATCGCGTCTATAGGAAAGAGACAGAACATAAGACGGAGCACATAGCATGAACACAAACGCTAACCACATAAGCATGGTAACACATAGCCACATAGGTTCATGCTAAACGAAACCCCACATACCGAGGAGAACCAACAAGAATGACACGTCAATCTGGTCAACCTACTCAGATTCCCTGTTAGAAATCACGTCAGCTAAACGCGTTTCTAACTTGGCTCCCAAATTTGTTAATCCAAATGCCCAAAGGCAGGACTAATCAATCCCACAGTTCAACCCCCATGTTCACATATACACATCATTCACGTATAACCTGCATGCTATCACGTTCATGTTATCAAAAAATCTAAACACATGCAGTCAAGCACACGCAATCAACCTCACACGGGATACACCCTCTTCCCACGACTTTTAGGTATTCGAATCTAGAGCTCTAATATCAAGCTGTCACGCCCTAAACTCCGGCTCACGTGAAACACCAATAAACAACCAAATATAAGACCCAACTCAAGAATACACTCTTAAGATAAACCATACATGCATTGTACATAATTGCCAAATGACTTATATTACACGGCCCCAACGCCGAAAAACATGTTATAGCATACATGTTCAAAAAGAGCAAAAAGAAAGACTATAGATCTTTCGTCCCTCCGGCACATCCAGATCAACCTGCGTGACCGGTACCTAAAAAATATTTCAAATCCCACACCGTGAGCTAAAGCTCAGCAGAAACTAGATAAGCATGCAGTATAAGTTAAACATGCAAGGAAAATGAAGTGTAGTTTTTGACTCTCAGCCAAGCCTTAAAATAGTTTCAAAACAAGGCACGCACGAGCCCCAAAGATAATAGATATATATATATATATGCAACACATGAACATATATCTAAACCGACTTTCACAAGCTCCGACAAGCTAACTCATGCAATCCATGCACTACGCCCATCACACTATGAGCAACACACCCAACACATTTCTCCCCAGGACCTCGTTTTCATCCTTCAAATTCACACGCACTATCTTTAGGATCACGTTTCCATCCTTAAAATTATGCATATCATCTTAAGAGATATCAAGCCGCAGTTAAGAAAAAGCAATAAAAATACAGATAAAGGTAACAACTATAGACTCCTGCCTATTACCCTAGTGACCACTTAAGGCCTGCTCGGTAATGGCAAGTTCTATACGGAGTTATAACAACGACGCCATTAACGGTGGCAATCGACTTAATTTACGGGATAAACCCGAGGGTCCAATGCACCCACGCAACCCTGCATCATCAGGACCACGTTCCCGTCCTTCAGATACCCACATGCACACACACACAACACAAGGATTTTCTCGGGCTTTCACCGAAGGACCACTTCCCCAACTAACATTTCTCAGGCTTTCACCGAAGGACCACCGTCCCAACTAACATTTCTCGGGCTTTCCCGAAGGACCACCGTCCCAACTAACATTTCTCGTTAACCAAGGTTAACATCCACAAACACATCCACATACCAACATGTCAATCTATCACATTTTATACACCTATGCATAACTAAACCAGGGTTTAAATACATAATTTCACGTACTATCACTGCGTTTCACAAATCACGTCACATGCTACACAAGTATTCGATCCTCAGTGCACCCATATACATGCCTATGAGTTTTAAAGCATAAACCACGTAATTTCCTTACGTAATCCGTACAAAAATAAACTAAAGTTATAAACGCACATAGCCATATATAACTTCACATCATGACGCCACCTACCATATAACTTGACACGACACCACATGCCACGCACCCGTCATCCGTTTACCCGAACGACCCATCCACACACCTGGATAACCAACCACAAAACTAAGCCTAGCATGGAGGCCAACACCAAAACCATATAACCCTGACATTCACAAACCAACACCCTTTTCCAAAAAGAACCATGGGCCCTAAACACGCCCAACACGGCCATCACAAACTCACGCCGACCACACGCTCCTAACACAAATTCGACTGGGAATAAATACCATGCACCTAACCGTGCACCAACACCCACGTCAAACCATGCACGTCGCCTGAAGACGGCACTTAAACAAACACCCGAGGCCACTACACAACCTCCGAAACCATAACACGGTCAACCGAACTCCAAAACCCAACCACCGAACCACAAACACACAACCCAGCATCTCAGTCGACCGGTCCTCTGCCCCAAGTCAACTGAAAACTCTCGGGAAAGCCAAAAACCAAAACCAGAAACATTTCAGTCGACTGACCTCCCAGGTTTAGTCGATTGACCCCCAAAACTCAAGATCCAGTCAACTAATCATCAAGATCCGGTCGACTGACCTCCCTCAGAAATAGTTTTTAAGCTGCGGTTTTTGCCTCCAAAACCTCGATACGACACCTCAAAACCTCTGTCCAACACCCTCGGACATCCACACGCCTAGGGCTAACACCCAGACCACGAAAGAAACTCCCGACACTCAATTTCATCCACCAAAATTGGCCAAAAATGTGTTTTAACCCAAAAACCCAACTTGAACAAAAATATCAGATCTACGGCAATCTAACCGTTAAAAACACACACGATTACACGTAGCACCCTTATAAGATTTGAGAGTCTAGGATCCTGTCTCGGTGAGTTAAAAACTCAACACCTCGAACCATGTGCAAAATAGAGCTTCGCCAGAGAGGAATTCCATTCAGATGGATGCGTAGACCACGACGCCAATAACAAGGTTCGACAGTCTAATCGTTGAAAACTGAGCCCCAGGCCCTCGAGAAGTTAGAGTGAAGGCAAAGAGAAAATGGAGAAAACTTAGTGGAGAAGTTTTTGAAAATATCTTTTGATAATATCTAACTCCAGATATTTATAGGCCTCCAAAATATCTTATCTTTTTTTTTATATTTGCACCGCAACGTTCAACGACCCTAAGAACCTGCCCAACATGCATATCTAACCCGATCATACATCAAAAGCATATAAAAACATGCTATCACATAAACACGAAACGCGCATCGAAAAACGCCAAAAAAGAAAATAGGTCAGGGTCTCACAACTCTACCTCCCTTAAAGGAATTTCGGCCCCAAAATTCAACTCAAGGTCAAAACAACAAACCGTCGATCGTAATCAACACAGGCATACGAGATGGTCAGCTAAACGATTCATAGGATATAGTTAAACAAGGTCAGGTTTCCTAAACAATAGCCAACTATCTCAAAGACACGGGATCTACAACTCACCCCAACCTCACATCCTCTTCAACTGCCGCCTCAACACAGCACATCACCCACGGAGACCATCACCAAGTCCTAAACAGATACAATGAAGAACTGGCCCAAAGCCTGCATACTCAGAAGTACCACTACTCGCTGAAGGTATATCTGCATCATCTGGTACAACTGGCGCCCTAGAAGAACTGGGAGCTATAAGAGCATACGCTCGTGGAAGTGTTGCTCTACCCAGTTCAACATAGCCTGGCACTGCCAGCTGTCGTACCGACAGAACTAAAGTTCCCTTATCTGTCGCTCGGGAAGTCTGACCTACAAGATGCTGCTGTCGATCCTGCACAAATGAATCCTCTGGTGTGCTCGTTGTACTCGGCACACTCTCTATCTGGGGACCATCCCTAAGAACATGTCTAGGCTGGCCACATCCATAACAAATCTGTGCCTCCCTCCCCTGTGACTGAACCAATACCGAACCCTGGGACTGCTTCCGCTGTGGGCAATCCATTACACGATGTTCGGGCTGCTTGCATCGGAAGCAACAGAACTCATATTGCTCTGGCCTTTCTGTTGAGACTACAGGAGGTGAGGATGCAGAAGACTGTGGCTTATACGACCCCACTGGATATGAACTCAAACCAGACGTCCGTTGACGCTTATCACTGTGTCCCCGGGACTGTGCATGTCCCTCGTCTTGCTGACTCCTACTATCTCTGTCTCTGCGCGTCTCGTTCAGAGTGTCTTCCACCTTCATGGCAGTCTCCACTAACTCTATAAAAACATACATCCTGAATGCTTCCACTCGATCTCTAATAGAGGGTCTCAAACCCATCTCGAACCTCTTCGTACGAAACTCATCAGTGGGCACAATCTCCTATGCAAATCGGGATAAGCTAGTAAACTCAACCTCATACTCGACTATTGTCATCATCCCTTGAGTCAGGAATAGGAAGTCCTCTCTGTACCGATCCCTCAAACTCATGGGAAAGTATTTCTCCGTAAATACCTTCGTGAATGCCTCCCAAGTGTCTCTGACTGTAGTCCTGGCAAACTTCTACCACATGTGAGCACTCCCCCTCAGTTGAAAGGCAGCAAAAGAAACCCGCAAATCGTCCTCCTCAATCTGCAACGTGTCCAAAATCCTGGTGATCAGCTCCATCCATAATGTGGCTATCGTGGGGTTGGGATCCCCAAAAAAAGTAGGAGGGTTTAGATGTCAGAACTCTAGCATTGTGATCGTTGCCCTCGGCTCAGGTACACTCTCTCGCCCCATAGAGGCCTCAGCCAGTTGCCGGATGGAGATGACCATCTCACGTAACAGATCTCCGTCAACAGGTCCTTGGGGTGCATTAGCATCCCAAATATCTAGGACTGGAATGTCCTTTCGGCCAAAACCACAACTACGACCTCGACCACAGTCTCGTCCTCCCCGCGTGGACATCGTGTCTATAGGAAACAGACAAAACATAAGACGCAACTCATAGCATGAACATAAACGCTAACCACATAAGCATGCTAACACATAGCCACATAGGTTCATGCTAAACAAAACCCCACATACTGAGAAGAACCAACAAGAATGACACGTAAATCTGAACAACCTACTCAGAGTCTCCGCTAAAAATCACGTTAGCTAAACGCATTTCTAACTTGGCTCCCAAGTTTGTTAATCCAAACACCTAAAGGCAGGACTAATCAATCCCACAGTTCAACCTCCATGTTCACATACACACATCATTCACGTATAACCCGCATCCTATCACGTTCATGTTATCAAAACATCTAAACACATGCAGTCAATCACACGCAATCAACCTCACACGGGATACACCGTCTTCCCACGGCTCTTAGGTATTCGAACCAAGATCTCTGATACTAAGTTGTCACGCCCCAAACTCCGGGTCACATAAAACACCCACAAACAACCAAATATAAGACCCAACCCAAGAATACAATCTCAACATAAACCATACATACATTGTACATAATCGGCAAACGGTTATATTACACGGTCCCAATGCCGAAAAACATGTTATAGCATACATGTTCAAAATGAGAAAAAAGGAAAACTACAGATCTTTCGCCCCTCCGACACCACTAGATCAACCTGCGTGACCGGTACATGAAAAACATTTCAAATCCCACACCGTAAGCCAAAGCTGAGCAAAAACTAGACAAGTATGCAGTATAAGCTAAACATGCTAGGAAAACGAGGTGTAGTTTTTGACTCTCAGCCAAGCCTTAAAACAGTTTTAAAACACGGCTTGCATGAGCCCCAAAGATAACGAATATATATATATATATATATATATATATATATATGCAACACATGAACATATATCTAAACCGACTTTCACAATCCCCAACAAGCTAACTGATGCAATCCATGCATTACGCCCAACACACTATGAGAAACACACCCAACACATATCTCTCTAGGACCTCGTTTTCGTCCTTCAGATTCAAACGCACTGTCTTTAGGATCATGTTTCCATCCTGAAAAGTATGCATATCATCCTAACAGATATCATGCCATAGTTAAGGGAAAATAGTAAAAACACAGATAAAGGTAACAACTATAAACTCGTACCCATTACCCTAGTCACCACTTAAGGCCTACTCGGTAATGGCAAGTTCTATACGGAGTTACAACAATGGCGCCATTAACGGAGGCAACCGGCTTAATTTACGAGATAAACCTGAGGGTCCAAAGCACCCACACAACCCTGCATTGTCAGGACCACGTTCTCGTCCTTCAGATACCCACCTGCACACACACAACACAAGGATCTTCTCGTGCTTTCACCGAAGGACCACAGCCCCAACTAACATTTCTCGGGCTTTCTCTAAAGGACCACCGTCCCAACTAATATTTCTTGGGCTGTCACCGAAAGAATACCGTCCCAACTAACATTTCTCGGGTTTTCACCGAAGGAATACCGTCCCAATTAACATTTCTCGGGTTTTCACCGAAGGAAAACCGTCCCAACTAACATTTCTTGGGCTTTCACCGAAGGACCCTCATCCCAACTAACATTTCTCGTTAACCAGGGTTAGCATCCACAAACATATCCACAGACCAACATGTCCATCTATCACAATCCATACACCTATGCATAACTAAACCAAGGTTTAAATGCATAATTCCACGTACTATCACTACGTTTTACAAACCACGTCACATGCTACACATGTATCCGCTGCTCAGAGCCCACGTATACCTACCTATAAAACTATGAGTTTTAATGCATAAACCACGTAATTCCCTTACGTAATTTGTACAAAAATAAACTGAAGTTATAAACGCACATAGCCATATATAACTTCACATCATGACGCCACCCGCCATATAACCCGACACGACATCACATGCAACGCACCCGTCATCCAATTACCCAAACAACCTATCCACACACTGGGACAACAAACCACAAAACTTAGCCTAGCTTGGAGGCCAACACCAAAACCATATAACCCCAATTTTCACAAACCAACGTCGTTTTCCAAAAAGAACCACTGGCCCTAAACACGCCCAACACGGCCATCACAAACCCACGCCGACCTCACGCACCCAACACAAACCCGATGGTGAACAAAAACCACGCACCTATCCGTGCACCAACACCCACGTCTAACCATGGATGTCACCCGAGGATGGCACTTAAACAAACACACAACCTAACATCTCAGTCGATGGTCCTCAGCCCCTAGTCAGCTGAAAACTCTCAGGAAAACCAAAAACTCAAACCAGAAACATTTCAGTCGACTGACCTCCTAGGTTCAGTCGACTGACCCACAAAACTCAAGATCTAGTCAACTGATCATCAAGATCCAGTCGACTGACCTCCCTCAGAAATTGTTTTTAAGCTACGGTTTTTGCCTTCAAAACCTTGATTCGACACCTCAAAACCTCCGTCCAACACCCTCGGACATCCACACACCTAGGCCTAACACCCAGACCACGAAAGAAACTACCAACACTCGATTCCATCCACCGAAATCGGCTAAAAACCAGTTTTACCCAAAAATCCAACTTGAACATAAAATCAGATCTACAGCAATCTAACTGTTAAAAACACACACGATTACACGTAGCACCCTTATAAGATATGAGAGTCTAGGATCCTATCTCAGTGAGTTAAAAACTCGACGCCTCATACCACGTAAAAAATCAAGCTTCACTGGAATAAAATTCCATCCAGATGGATGCGTAGACCACGATGCCAATAACATGGTTCGGTAGTCTGATTGTTGAAAACTGAGCCCCAGGCTCCCGAGAAGTTAGAGAGAAAATGGAGGAAACTTAGTGGAGAAGTTTTTAAAAATATCTAACTCTAGATATTTATAGACCTCCAAAATATCATTTCTTTTTTTTTAAATTTGCACCGCTACGTCCCACGGACCCGGGAACCTACCCCGTATGCATATCTAATCCCGATCATACATCAAAAGCATATAAAAATATGTTATCACATAAACACGAAATGTACATCAAAAAACGCCGAAAAAGAAAATGGGTCAGGGCTTATAGAGCCTCGGCCCCATCAAAATCTTGAAAGAAGGCAAAGGTTTTATGTGAGAGAAGAATCAGATCTAAACAATATCTCAAAATATCTCCCAAACGTCTAATATTTATAGACCACGCCCAAATACAGGAGGTCAGTTGATTAAACCACCCAGGTCAATCGATTGAGAAAGGCTACTGGAATCTCGAAAAGCACCCACCGCCTCAAGTCAGTCGACCAAACTCCCTAAGTAAGTCGACTGAACACCACACTGTCTAGTCAGTCGACTGGATTGCCACTAAAATTTCTCAGACATTTCCAGGGTCCATGCATAAGCCCAAAGATGCACCTAAAACACCACCGAGGTCAAGTGTTAATTTCAACTCTGTCGGGGTCTCACAACTCTCCCCCTCTTAAAGGAATTTCGTCCCAAAATTCAACGCTAAAACTCAAGCCAAAGACTAGCTCATTAACCATCAACAAACCCTGATTTAAACCCAGCAACACTGTACAACAGCAAAAATACCCCAACAACTGAAATCCTAAACCCGTTGTCACACGATATAAACACAACTTGAAGATTCAATCTCCACACAGACTGCCCGCACTGGCAAGTCCCACTAACACCACTGTCATCCATGAGACATCCATAAAACATCGGATCAAGATCTAACTCATACTCCCAACACTTCGAAACATAACTCTCATTGAACATAATCAATTCCCGCAACAATGCAAAACAAGATACCACTCCACCATGGAACCTGGTCCCAAACATCCTCTACGCTAGAACATAGAGGCTATCACCCTTGTTCACATTGCCACATATCGGCTCAATCACACCTCACAATGCACACCAAGGATTATCTCCATGAGTCCAAACACACGACGTCGAACCCTAACATCGGTCGCTCGAAGACACATACACCGCGCAAAAACTTTAATAAAGTTCTGACGATCACCAGAGGACCACCCACTTTATTATTACATTGCTACCCTACTGATGCTAACAACGCCATCACGTAGCTAACACGACACCCATCCGTAAGCAACATCACAAACACCCAACATCAGATAAGAGCTCACTTAACTCACCTAAAATGCCAAAGAACGCATTTAATCTAGACCTTCATCCTCTATTTGATCTCCCATCACGAACCATAATTTTCACCCTAGAGAAACACTAGGTGATACACCATTGTCCCAGACTAGGTTCCACACAACCGAAAACCAATCTGGCATCATAGCCACAAAGTCACTTGACCCAATAGTCACTTGACCCAACACGTCACCCCACTACACATCTCAACATCTCGCCATCAGATTACTGATACAAAGTCTACAGATTCACCTCAAAATAAACATGACCACCGTCATTTGACAAAGCAAACATGATGACTGTCATCTGACATCAACCCTAATATAGAACACAAACATCAATTCCTTGAGTCCACAATAGCAGAATATTTGAATCCAATAGTTGTTCGTCAAGTAACCAACCAAGACATGCCTCTTACACTTAGCAATTTCTTCTTATGCAGAACTCATCACGGCCTTTCTATTTCCAACCAAACAATCGCGTCGGTCCAAACAGGCTATGCCAACCAAGGCTTCTAAAACATCGAATCCTTCCTGACTCATACCGTACCATACTCTTGGGACCACCATCCAAACAGCGGTTATGCCAAAACACAACACTTATCACAGTCGGCGACCACTCCTCAAATCTAGCAGTTCAAACCCCAGCCAGAACATAAAGCCAGACTCTCAAAAGTCTATCAGAAACCCGCCATGTAAATATCACAGCCGCACTGTTTGGACAAAGTTCCCACTCTACCAAGAGCTAAAAGTACAACAATACACACATAACCCAGAACATGCCGCACACAACTGTTAATGATCCTCAGCTGATCACTGTAGAAAGAACACTACATCTCAACACTAATTTCCTTATGAACAAGACTAAACATAAGCATTCCTAGTTTACTAACTCGACCCCACAGGGAACACAACCCAAATGGTTCAACCATTATACATAACAAGCCATACTCGGACTAGGTTACCACAACCTACCATGTTTACCACACTTCTACGTACTCTTTTATGGTCTTCCATTGTGGGATAATGCTAACCCCAACATGCAATTCTTTACGGTCCCCAACCGTAGGAGCAATCGAATCCCAAGTTATACACACAAAAGCTCTACATCCAAGAAAGCACGTAGCCATGCATAGCAGTTAAACGCTATACTCTTCAACCACCTGTTGAAACCACGAAGAATTAGTCTTACAATCACTGGATCACAGCGATACAAGTTTTTGAAGCACAACTCTAAGGATCACAACACGGGTATAAAATCCATAGAGATTTACACAGTCTCATAACACAACCAAATCTGTATCAGCCAAGATCCCAGCATCTACATCCAACCAGGATAAAATAACTCGCACCAGACAACTGTCTACAAGAAAACTCTTTCTCCATCTAGAGAAAAGAAAAGGGTCATCAAGAAACCATGATCCAACCTCAGCGTACTCTTAGTACCCGTCAACACTTGGCCCCCAAAGAACCCTATAAATGTTAGCTTGTACAACACATCCCATAAGACTACAAGCTCATCACCAGTCATACATGGAGACACACATCAACATTCCCATCACGCCAAGGCCTCACTCCACAAGGTCGCGCTTACTCACCTAACTCCTGCTAGGCAACCCATAGCCACGTCACTGCCTCAAGCTCGCTGTCCTAGCAACACATATATAAGATGCACGGCAACAAACAAAGGAAACCCAATTCTGAGACCTTTCATCCAGAGTTACTAATAACTCCCACAACCATGCAGATACCTCTGCACTTCCACTCTCCGAGCACACATCGATCATAGGCATCGTAAACTACAATTTCTCACCTATCGCCCCAGGCCAGCCAAACCACATTGTACACTACTGAACCTTATTACTCTATATTTTGTTTCCATGGGCAAACAGCATACCCATCTCTAAACCTAAGGTCGAAGACAAATAACCTCCAGACATATCATACCCAGGATACATCATCATAGCACTAAGCCAATCACACTATCAAACCCTTCTACAATCCTTTCAAATCTCATGCACCCAGCACGGTTCCCAAACACGATCTCCAAATCATGAAAATAACGACCAACCCATAGACCTGCATTCTCGTAGGAATCCTACAGAATTAATACTCGTCACATGTTAAAATTGTAACTTGAACACTTACACGTTCCAACATAGCCACAACCTATGCTCATCTTAGCATATCTGCAACTCATACTCGTCCCCATATCCTCGAGCTTACTCACTCGTAACTCAATTCTCAAACCTTAATAAGGTATACAACATCCAAGGTCTTCAGAACTACTCTGACTACCATCAGCATCCTACTAGCAGGGAATATCCCCTGAACCACTCACGTTCTGCTATCTCAACATACACCTGGCCAAAGATTACTACACTCCCATCCACTATGTTCCTGTCTATATCCTATCCCGAGTACATGGCTCATGACATCGTATGGCTTACGACGTACTTAATCCATCACATGGACAAAACCATGTACACCAAACCTTACCCGAAAGGGATTATCACTATCCATAAAACCAATCATAACAACTGATTCCCCTGGGTCTCTGACACCCGATTGCCCCTACTCACAAGGCTATTATAACACAATTACAACCTCTGATAATGTACTCTTAAGAGGAGCCAGCTACCAAAACCAAGCCACTAACCATGCTTTAACTGCACCCGAGCAAACTCTGCTCATACCAACACTCAATAGTTCACCAATCGCGGCCAACCTCATGCGGCTAACCTAACTCACCAACGAGTTTCACTACGTATTAAGCGATCGACACTCAACCCATAACTTTACCTTTCAGCAACCAACTGCAACCAAGTTGCCCATCTATGGCCCAAACCATGATCTCACCCTCTCTAAGGTTACGCAGTTCATATATAAAGAAAATATAAAACACAATAACCTATCACGTTATTTCTAACACGTACTACATAATCATGCTAACACATAGCCAAAATGATTATGTAGACACATCACACATACCGAGGAGAACCAACAAGAATGATGCCTCACTTTGGATAACCTACTTAGATTTCCTGTTAGAAAGCATGTCAGCTAAATGCGTTTTTAGCGTGGCTTCCAAATTTGGTAATCCAAACGCCCGAAGGTAAGACTAATCAATCCTAAAATCCAACCTCTATACTCACATATACACAGCATTCACATGCCTAACAAGCTAAGATGCTCATGTTATGAATACAATTAACTCTTAAACACATGCAATCAAGCGCACGCACATCTTTCCTTACTAGGTGATGCACTCTCTTTTCACGGCTCTTAGGTATTCCAACCTAGAACTTCGATACCAAGTTGTCACGCCCCAAACTCTAGATCACGCCAAAAGCCTACGAATAACCACCAAAATCGCTCAAACACAAACGGATAAAAGACCATAAAGCTAAGACGAGGCTAAAACCTTTATAAAATGCACTACCAAGAGTTTATTTAATTTTAAAAAGTAGTCCAAAAGACTATGATCATGGCCCCAAGCACCAAGCTTTTAAAACAAAATACACGTTTGGATAAGAAAATCTTTTCTTTTTAAAAGAAGTATAGGCTGTTTCAAAATCTCTCTCATAGTACAAGAGTTTGAATGAAGCATAAACTATTTGAAAATCCTTTTTGTAAACCGTTGGACCAACAAATGAAAATCGTAATACAACAAACATATGGTTCTCTCGAAAGCATAAATCATGCAAACAACGACACCACGGCCATAAGAATAGCATTACATCAAAATATGATCCATATAAAAAGGTATAAACTACCTAACAAAGACAAAACATCAGAGTCTTGTCATCAGCCACCTTCGGGCACCTCAAAGTCAACCTACAGGACCACGTTCACCTGAAAAAAGTTTTACAAAATCCCACAACGTGAACCGAAGCCCAATAAAAATAGACTATAAAACTATAAAGCAGGATATGCAATCACATAGCATAAATTTGACTCAACCACATGAGCTTGAAAATGGTTTTACTTCCTAAAATCTCAAGTTTTCTATCAAACTTACACGAGACACAAAAAGATTTTCCATCCTAAAAACTAAGCATTTCAACTATGCAAATAATGTTTCACTCGAATCACACAGCTGAGAACAAAACGATATTTTCCACTCGGATCACACAGCCGAGAAATGATTCCTATGTACTGACTCTATCACACCTGAAACAGAGGTAACAACTATAGACTCCTGCCCATTACCCTAGTTCTAAATCACTTAAGACCTGTTAGGTAATGACAAGTTTTATACGGAGTCACAAGAACGTAAACCACTTCATTTACGGGCTAAACCCGTGGACACGAAGCACCCACCACTTTATTTACAGGCTAAACCCGAGGGAGCGAAGCACCCACCACTTCATTAACGGGCTAAACCCGAAGGAGCGAAGCACCCACCACACACTATCACGGTACATCTATAAAATCATTAAAAACTAATACGTAGCTCAACTACGAGAACATCAAAACAATACATCAAACATGTATAAAAAGATCCAATGGTCATCCACCGTGTCAGTCATCAATCATGGAGACTAAATAATATTTTCAAAATGTTTCTAGAATTTCTATCAAAACGTTTAAAAACTGAGACTCAAGCTCGAGGGTTAGCTCCAAACCTCCAAAACACGTTTTTTATGATTTTTATAAATCTATCATTTTTTAAAACTACCTTTTTGAAAACCATAAATATCCACAAGTCCATATCATGTAATAAACCAAGAAAAAGCGCAAAACATGTTTTTTACCCGAATAAACGGGGTTTAAACATAAAATATGACATTTGAAACATTTTCAACCAGTAAAAAAGTATATAATCGCACGTAGCACCCATTAACAACAACATAGTCTAGGATCCCACCTCATTGAGCCAAGAGCTCGACGCCTCAAAAAATGAACCTTGACGAAATGAGATTTTGTTCGGATAGATGCAAAGCTCCCGGCACAAATATCAAGGATTCACTGTTAGATTGCTGAAAATTGAACCCCGAATCCATCAAAATCTAGAGAGAAGGCAGAAATTTTATGTGAGAGAAGAACAAGATCTGAAAAATATCTCAAAATATCTCCCAAACGTCTAATATTTATTGACCACGATCAAATACAGGAGGTCAATCGATTGAACCACCAAGGTCAGTCGACTAAAAAAGGCTACTAAAATCTTGAAAAACACTCACTACCTCAAATCAGTCGACTGAACTCCCCAAGTCAGTCGACTAAACACCGCATTGTCCAGTCAATCGACTGGATTGCCACCCTCAGTCGACTGGATTGCCACTGGAATTTCTCAAATGTTTTCGGGGTCCATGTATAAGCCTAAAGATGCACCTAAAACACTACCGATGTCAAGTGTTAATTCTAACTCCATCAACACTTAAATTATTTCAAAAATGAAACATGCCAGGATTTCACAGCGGGTCTTTGTATGGCTTGAGTCTAGGGTAATGGAAAAAGAGTTTATAGTTGTTACATTTGTCCTGAGTGTGACAGAGTCACTACATAAGGATCATTGTTAGTTGGGAAAATCGAGTGAAAAATAACGTTTTGTTACTATTTTTCTTTAACTTTGGATGTTATTTGCATTGTTTGAAATGCGTGATTTCAAGGATGAAAAATCATTTGGTTTTAAGGAAGGAAAACCATTTTGAGACTCGTGTAGTCAAGTCGATTCTATGCTATGTGATTGCATATCTAGTTTTATTTAATTATAGTCTTTTTCTATTGGATTTCGGCTCACGTTGTGGGATTTGTGAAAACTTTTTTTAGGTGAGCGTGGTCATGTGGGTTGACCTTAAGATGCTTGGAGGTAGTTGATGACAAGACTCTTTTGTTTTGTCCTTATTAGGTAGTTTATACCGTTTGTATATGGATCATATTTGATGTATCATGTTTTAGATTTAAAAGCATGGGTAATGTAATTCTTACGACCGTGGAGCCAATGTATGTATGATATATGAGAGAGAGACCATGGGTTGGTTGTTGTTTCCCGTAGTTTATTATTACGATTTTCGTTAGTTGGTTTAACGTTTTACAAAAAGGTTTTCGATTGCTTTATACTTCATATAAACTCTTGTGCTTCGAGGTAGATTTTAGAATGACTTATGCTTCTTTTTAAAAGTTATTTCTTTGCCCAAAATGTGTGTTTTGTTTCAAAGGCTTGGCTTTTGGGGCTATTAGCCTAACTAAGTTTCAACCTATTTTGATAATAACAAACCAAAACTTCTAATTGTACAAATTGAGTGTGTTCACAGGACTTCAATGACACAAGCACAATTGAGAAAGCAAAATGAAAGTCATAAAGCATGAAAATCATATTCAAGCAGCTAAGATCCATGGAGCATGAGAAAAACCAAGAAGAAAAGAAAATGACTTGAAAGACTCAAAGAATTTCATCAAGTGTATTGAGTCTAGGACCTATGTAAGTTCACAATGTAACGACTCGGGACAGACCCTAGTTGTGATAACCCTGTTAATAACGACCCATGTAAAGACTCAGCTCAAATCCTAAGTGTTAGTGATGGATAGTCTACGAGACCATAGAACACAAAAGAGGTTCAAAACCCTAACTCGAATCGAAAACCCTAAGTTCGGCTCGAAAACTTTAAAAAGGTCCAAAACACAGGCAATAAAATCCTAGCATCCGAAAAATCTCCTAACATTCTAAATGAAGTAAATATCATAAAATAATGAATTAAAAATTAAAAATCCTCATAAATAGGGTAAAATGACGGTTTTGCCCATAATACAGCAAAAAGCCTTAAAAGACCAAATTTTGACATATGGATATCCTAAATCAAGGATTTAAGTACAATTAAGTAGCAAAGGACAAAATAACATCAAAAATGTCAAAAATACCCCATAGTGGCCGACCACCTTGGGAAATGTGCCAAAAAGTGACTTTTTGCTTTCTTTTTAGCTTAAAATGATGAGAAATGTATTAAATTAAGTATTATGATCATCTAATACTTGTTGAACAAGTAATATACATATTTATATAGTGTTATAAAATAGAAAAAGCCAATAAATTATTATTGAAATCTACACACAACACAACAAGTTAAAAAGTCACATATTGCCAAAATAACTTAATTTAACTTAAAAGACTACATCTATTTAATCCATTGCTATGAAAATTATGATAATACATGAAAATACTATATTTCTCATAAACATATTAAAATAATAAGTCTCAGTAGAAAAAGACACAAAAAAGATACATCAAATTAACTTTTAATGTATTTTCTTGCACAATAGGGGCACGCAAACCAAGAAAAATTTCTTGATTGATGGGGGATCAGATTTTTGTCTCCCCAAACAAAACCCTAGCTACATTTAGCATCCCATATCTGAATTTTATCCCTCAAGAGTTAAATCAACTTAAATCAACTTCAAGTCACATTAATTAAAGTGAGGAAAAATGAGGCTTTTTGGTACTTTTTGTCTCCCATATGTTCTATAACCTTCTCCTATATAAACCAATCCAAACATCCTCTTCTTCCCTTCATAATTTTGTGCAAGAGAGGTGAGGGACCAGACCTTCAAAGTTCTTGAGGTATTCTATAAGTTTGAGGAAGAAAAAGAATGAAAAAGTAGAAGAAGAAGAAGAAGAAGAAGAAGAAGAAGGGATTCAAGAAATGGGTCTTTGGAGACCATGGTTTTAAAGCTAAGTCCTTCAATGCCACCATCTTTTGAACTCTCAAACAAGTAAGTAAAACCTCTAAATCTTGTATCTAAGATCCCTCAAAATATAAGATGTTGTTATCTTATGATATGAGATGTTGTATGTTGTTATCTTTGAGTTTGATGATATCTAAGTGTGCTGGAGCCTTGATATTAAAGTCTAAAACACAAGCATGCAAATAAATGGAATAAAAACTTGACATGACATAAGTAGAGGACTTGAACCGTAAGAGGCTTAATTTTTGAGAACTTTGATGTTTCTGGCCTGAGATTTGAAATGCCATAACTCAATGTAAAAAATTGATCTAAGTATGATTTTTATGTCCAGATTTATGTTGTTGTGTTATCTTTCATCCAAAATTGGTTTCAACTCATTTGCATAAATAAAACGCAAGGTATTACAATTTTACCAAAGTGTGTCATTTTTTGACCAGTCAACACTACCGACTTGGAAACCCTATTTGAAAATGTGATCCGAACCTTGGTCAAAACAAGAAAATTATAGATAACATGTATATATATCTATCCACCACAAATAAGGACAAAATATTGAGGTTTGACATATCAAATCCCTTTTTAAAGTCTTTGTTGAATTTCAGCCCCCAAGGAACATTCTATCACATATTTTTATATAGCTCAAAACCCATATTTTTTGTGACCTATTTCAAAATGGGCCTACATGAAAATTATAGCTAACATATTGAAGTATTTTCTGCTCAAAATTCAGACCTTAAAGCCTCGGGATGATACCCCAAAACCATTTCAAACCCTCTGTCCAAAACTGGCTCTGCTGAGTTTTGGCGGCTGACAGAACCTACTTTTTAAAATGGCCAAAAAGTCTAACTTGTTTCAAACAACTACCCTTATCTATAAACATTAAACTTGTAGGGAATATATTAAACTAGGGCATACTAAAACATGGGCTCATTTGGACTTAATTTGATACCCCAAAACAGAGAGTAACAGAAGCATAATTTTGGATGAAATCTGGAGTAAGTGCTGAACCGTTTTTGCTTAGGATAAAATGTTCACCCATTTGCCTTAAGATTTGGCCTTAGTGTTAAATATGAGAGTTGTAAAAACTATTTTTATCTAAATAGTGTATAAAAATCATAGTTTGATTCTAAGTCTAGATACCCCAAAGTCTTGTCGGCCCTTTTAATTTAATACTTAGTTCTAGCCTTAAAAGTTGCTAAGTGTGATTCGAGCACCCTTTTCTATGAAACCCGAGTTTCTATATGATTATTGGTTTGAATTAGCCGATTAATGATTCTAAGTGAATGTATAATGATTTAGAATCCATGCCATCATATTTGAATCATATCTTGAGAATTATAGCTTGTGCTTCACATACTAGTACCTTATACTCGCGCGTTGTACCATAAATCTTGCCATGTTTATGATATTGTCTCTTGCATCCTGGCATATTGGAGTCTATCTGTGCAAATCATTGTTAGGATGGGCTGTGTTGAGATTGTTCTTCTTGGTTCTAAGTCTAGAGCGTCCCTGGTTGCCATTTTTTAAAAATATTTTGGAATATATTCCTCTTGTACACCCTGGGTTCGTTCCTGGTGTTACAAAATTGGTTTATACACCCTGGGTGTGTCCTCGGTGTTTGAAATGGTTTATGGATACTGTTGGGCACCATGGGTTCGTCGCTAGCATTTCAGTTCTTAAGGTGGGATTATTACCTTGATTATTTTGGGTAGCCCGGATAAGGATGGATGATTGTTTTGCGGTCCTAAGTCCCTCATATTGGTACTTTGCATAATGTGAATGTCTCTTGAATTCTCTTAGACTTTGGGTTGACACCGACGAAGGCATCACGCATCTTAAGGTGAGAATTGTCAGCCCAGATAAGGGTTGCTGAATATTTTGGTTGGCCGGCCCCCACGCCGTTGCCATTAAGTAAAATAGCTATGGCATGAAGCCAGGTGACCCGGTTACTATTTGCAACGAGGCGCGATGATAGATTTGGTGATCAAGTCCCATTAAATCTACTCTGGTGATTCCCAGTGTGGAATTCTTGTTAAAATCTGGGTGCATTTTGGGTTGGGCATCTACATTTCATACATGCATGTTTATTGACTTATCTGCTATCATGTCATAAATTTGTCTGTCTCTTTTACCATGAACTGTACTGGGGGTTATATGATATGTATTGTGATGAATTTTGTGCCGTGAAATTAGTTAGAAGGTTAGAGTGTTTTGCTTCTGGGCCTTGGCTCGTGGCATTCGTGCCACAGGTGAGGAGTTTCTAAAGGAGTTCATCCCCGAGGGAGAAGAAGAGTTAGAAGAGCAGGGTGAATTCCAAGAGCACATGGATCCACCTAATGCATTCTGAAGAATCAAGATCTCTACTTTTGTTCTTACATGCAGTTTTTTCCATGCTTAGGGTTTATTTTGAATTTTCTCGGTGAAACTGTAATAGTTATGTAATTTTAAACGGTTCAAAACTCCTTTATGATGTAATAACTAATGTATATAAATATGAATGAATGGCTAAAATATCCCTTTATTTATATTTATGTATGTCCTAACGTGCCCGGAGGACGAGGCGTCACAGTTGGTATCAGAGCTTAGGTTTAGTGAACTTTCAGGCATTGAGCTATGGAAAATCATGCATTCTGTTGCGTAAGAGCTTTGTAGGATGTGTTGTATTACTAATAATTGTCATCTATATATTATAAGAACTAAAATCTTGTATGCCTAAGTCTTATAGTAAGTCGTATTAGGACGTTATCGGGATCAGAAGTAGCAAGGAATCTACATGCGAAGGACGGGTATGACCATCGAGATCGAAGATTCGGGATTCATGCAACGGGTTATCTTATTTTAAGGGGGGTAGATAGGATTACGCACTAGGAGAAATTTTAGATATCAAATTGAGAGACATTGTTAGAATGCCGCAACTTCATCCTTATAAGTCCTTTTCTCTTTTACCCCAAGCCTTGGTGTCAACTTTTTGAAGTTTTTTTATATATCATTCCTTCTTATATCATTAGTCCTTAATGGTATCGTCAAGTGTCATTCGTTGGTAACTCTTATGCACCCAAGTCTTGTTGATAACCCTATTAGAAATTTAATCCTAGAAAGTACCCTTGTCCTCAAGTTTTCGTGCCTCGATAATGACCGGTATTCGCATTTGATTCTCCTCCGATTCAAGTCATCATCCTTGAACTAACTCTTCTCTTGTAGAACTCGATATCAATTCTTTGTTAAGTACCCGTTCCAAACATTCGACATTGATAAAATCTTTTGCCATCGTTCATTTCTCTCAACTCTGAAATCACCTACCGTTTGAAGGTACCACCAGGATTCAAAAAGCTGTTAGGGGATAGAATGAATGCAAAATGGATGCAGACACAAAAATCAAGGGATAGGAAAGGAATCATCAACCCGCATAACCTAACAATCGACTTTAACAATCTAGAAACGTACCAGGAGATACCAGTTGCCATAATCAATAGGACTTGTATGGGGTCGGAGGACTTTTGGCATGTGGAAGTGCAGTGGCGCTGCTATGGTATCTATGAGGCAACGTGAGAGTGTGACTCAGTTATTCGCTACTTCTATCCACTTCTGTTTGTCTTGGCTTTAGTGCATTGGGCGTTGTATCTTTTCCTTTGTTAGGTGTTGTACGTGCGTTTTATGAACTTTTGAAAACCTTGCACCGGTTAGGTGATTAGAATGAAATGCAAATGTTTGTTGTTGAATTCTTCATAAGATATCTCATAATTCCAAATTAAGTTCCACAAAATTCTAAATCATGAAAACAATAAAGAATTGAAACAACCCCCAAATCCCAACACTCTTTTATCCCAGGATAGCTAATAGACAACTGAACCATCGACAAGCTAACGAACCCCTAGATGGTGAAACCCCCGTGTTAGCCCAAGGGCTTTTTAATTTGATTTTGATAATTTTCATAATTTATTTTCTAAGAATAAATGATTTTAAATGGATAATATTTTATAT